>OZ014470.1:6962250-7156859 GCA_963965965.1 Trididemnum nubilum | reverse complement strand
ATTATCCCAATTGCAGAGTTTATCTAAATCTTGTCTCGCGTTTTTGAAAAATTTAGAAAAAAAAAGCACTGTTATTTTTCCACCGTTGTATCGAAACCATCTTGCAGTCAAATTTATCATAAAGTTATTAAAAATACAATATTGAAAGTTGAAACCCACCTATTTGAAACACACTTTGCATAAGTGCATATAAAAAACGCAACTTCGGCAGTGGCAACAGCATTTTAACAAGAAAAAAATATATAAACGCTTTTGATGTAAGACATAGCTGGTCAAAGTTGCTTATTTGTCTATTAATTGTTTGATTCAAATGCGGCGTAAATATTGCAATAGCCAATATGTATCGAAACGCGATAAAAGAAACCATTTTCGAAGCCAGCAACTACCTTTCGATCGACAGCTCTCAAGCTTTGCATCTGCTGTATGTACCATTTGTACCACGTACTTGTGCAATATGCAGTACATAAATCAGCAATAGGAAAAATTAAATATAACTGGCCCATTGAGTCGAAACTCGAAACTATGGTTTTGTTTTCCAAACATATTCAAAAAGCGTTACCTCAATAACAGCAAGCGTAATAAAACTGTAACATTGAACTTATTTTGTTGGTTTTGTAATTTGTACGCACGAATTGTAATACAAACAGTAAAAGGAAACTTTGACCAGGCGACAGAAAGACCGTAATATGGAAACACAAATTCTTTGCTTGTTTGATTGATGATCTCACTTAGTTGTAAAAGATTCTTTGCTACGATCAATAAGATTTTTCTGAACAAAATAACAGCCGTTTTTATGACGAAATGTTATTCGTCATAGCGTCTTGCCATTCCGCACTCGACTGACGGCCGAGAATTTCAATGACTCACTCAGAACGCATAATTTCGATATGCGTCGCTAAGCATGCGTGGCTCATTCTCGCCTATTCTCTTTATTTACGAAAACCAGAACTTGACCTATGTACTGACTTTAACAGTTAATAACTCGCTTTATAGTTCGTAAAAAATTTTGAAATTTTTATCAATGGAAGCAGAATTTATTAACTTAAAAAGTCAAGGAATCTGATCGACTATCTTCAAATAGCTTTAAAACAATAGGCGTTTAAAAAAAGCGCGTGCACATGTAGCCCCCCCCCAGTCCAGATAGGGTTAAGAAAGAAAATATGCTATTGAATATTTGACAAAATACTGCAATAATTCAAATTCCTCGTAGACTTATTTGTTCTGCAAGGATGCTTCAAATATGCAATGTGCTTCAGCATTATTTTTTTTGCGTCACGCTATGTGCAAAGTATAACTAGAACATGATGAAACTTTGCTGCACGAACACCGATGTAATCACGCAATACTACGGTACCGGTACTTAAAAATTATCTTGTTAGCATACAGTATGCCAACATAATGAAACTACATAACTTTATTCAAATTTTTGACGTCCTTCGTGGTCGATTCCTGGGAAGTCAAAACGACTTAACAAGGCTTTACCGTCTTTAATCGAATTGTACAAATCATTCTTTGTTTGGCAGCGCTACCACCAAACTATTTCATAAAATGTTTTAGTGTATTTTTACGGTGGTTTTTAAAAATTAATTTTGTTCTTAAGTCAGGAGTTTTCCGATTCAATCTGGAAATAGTTGCATCATACAGCAGTATTAATGATAAGTTACCGTAATTTAGAACTGCTATGAAAAACTGTTTAAGTAATGACCGTTTATTAAAACATATCAATTTTACGCTTCAGGTGAGACGTAAAATTTTCTGTCGCTACCAAATGCATTGATTACCGCGTAAACAATGCACCGCAGTATGTTAATGATGAAAAAGAGTATTTCAAGCAGGGTGTCGAACCGTTTCAAATAACGGTTCGGGTTCAGGTTTAGCTCCTGCTCAAAATATTTTAGCGGTTCAGGTTAGGTTCGGGTTCACTTCAGCATCATTTTTGAGGTTCAGGTTTGGTTCAGGTTCACTCAAGTAAAATATTAGTGGTTCAGGTTCGGTTCGGGTTCATTGACTTAAAATTTAACTGTCGTTACTCGTTTCGCCCAGAAAAAAAAAGGAGAAATTGCTGATCCTGTTAATGATCACCACTGCTCTTATTGTGCGTGTACCAGCGCCAGCGGCATCCGGATATGGAAAAATATATTCTTACTTTTGTTAGGGGTTTAGGTTCGGTTTGGGTTCACTTGAGCACAATTTTGAGGGTTCAGGTTTGGTTCAGGTTCACTGAAGTAAAATTTTGCTGGTTCAGGTTCGGTTCGGGTTCACCAAAATGAAATGGTTCATTCGGGTTTACGGTTCGGGTTCAGGTTCGGTTCGACACCCTGATTTCAAGCAATAATTGTTATGCTTTATAGATGCGCATTACATTTTATTCTATTTTTGTATTTTATAACGGGTATTTTACTTGGAGAGATTTTACTACGCATTTTACTTTGAGAGACAAAAATGCCCTTAATCTAACTCCTAAACCAAAAGTCATGGGAACGCCAAATTTTGTATGCGGTGGATTGATGCTTACCAAAATTTAAAAAATAATAGGTTTTGTGTTGATGACGTCATCATTACGACGTCAGAGCCATATTTTCAAAAAAATGACGTTATTTTTGCGATGACGACATAGGCGGTTCAAATTTTTTGCACATAGGTTTGTTTTTTTACACTGAATTTTGAAATACATACGTCAAGTTAGTTTCGATACAAAAACGTGTTATGACGTCATTTAGGTTAAATTTTGGCCAAAAAATGCTCAGGTTTCGGAAAGTATGACTTTGGGAAACCTTGAAAACGGGAAACTTCCCGTTACCATAATTGCAAATTTTCAGGAAAAATTTGTAATGTATTTTGACTTGAAGGTGAGTTAATTTGAAATAAAAAATTTTCGTTGAAGGGATTTATTATGAAAAAACCGAGAGGGAGGCAAAAATGCCCCTTCAGTATAAAATAGATTAAAGCGATACTGCAAGAAATCGGTTTTATTAAAGAATGAAAACTACTTTGTGGCTATCTTGTGCTTCATTTTATATTGCTGACAAGTCTTGTGTTGAGTTTCGAGCTCGTGGTTTCTGCTAGCGCTCGGATTGATGAGGCATGATGCGCGTGGCACGTCTGGCTTGCTGCGGGACTTGCGATGACTTCGAGCTCTATCTCCGTTTGCTCTATTTTTTGAGCGTTTACGGCAAAGTTTGATTTACAATTTGATTAGCAACTTAAAAAACCTGGTTTTCAATCAATAGTGTCCTGTTGGTCTTTCCTTAGTTGCAATCATGGTTTATTAAAAAGAAGCACAGTTTTTAGCAGTAGTTTAAAGTTCTGAAAATAAACTAAGTCAACCAGCGACAGTGGTAACCCCGTCTTCAAGATCATGCCCAGATCGAAACAACAAGAATTAAGCCAACCAGAGTTGAGACTAGGTGAACATGGAATTCCAATGGGAAACAAATTATGTCAAGAACTTTGGGAAGAACAACCACTAGGTATGGTTTAATTTATTGGAGCGTAAATTCCAGGGTGCGAACCGAACCGTAAACCCGAATGAACCGTTTCATTTTGGAGAACCCGAACCGAACCTGTACCAGCAAAATTTTACTTCAGTGAACCTGAACCAAACCTGAACCCTCAAAATTGTGCTCAAGTGAACCCAAACCGAACCTGAACCCCTAACATAAGTAGGAAATATGTTTTTCCATATCCGGATGCCACTGGCGCTGGTACAGTGGCGTCGCTAAGGGGGGCGGAGTGGGCGGCCCGCCCCGGGTGTCACCGTTTTGAGGTGACACCATTTAATAATACCAATTGAACAAAAAAGAAAACAACAATATGTTTACATAATTGGAAATGTTCAGCACCCTGGAATGGACTTAAAAATGACTTAAAGTATGTTTTGAAGCATTTATTTATAAGGAGGGGGGCGCTAATTTGCCAAAAATATAGATCACAAATCAGCAAAAACTTTGAAAAACCGTCAACACTATGCAATAAAATTTGATCGCTAGTTAAAACATGCTCAATATATGTTTTCTTAAAAAAATATAAGCCCAAAAAACGGGGGGTGGCAATTCAGTATTAGTTGATTACCAATCACTTCGACTCAGATATCGTTTTATTCGCCCCCCACCACCAATTACTTTTCTCTGATAAATACAGACGAAATGTGTTCAATTTTTGTGAGTTTCATTGAACTATAGAATTTTATTATTTACTGTACCACCTTACAAATAAGACAACGGAAATTTTACAACAGCCATTACACATTTATGCAACCAGTTTAATCATGGTTTTGCACAGCTAATTTCTGCAACCTTTCAAAACCAATAATTTTTATCAAAATCAACCTAAAATTAAGTTGTTTTTGGAAAAAAACAATTTTTTTTTCGAGAGCTCGGGGCTCCGCTCTCAACCCCCCGAAACAGATCCCACTGCAGACTTCTGGCTATACGCCTGAGTCTAATCATTTTTTTGCTGCAAAGTCTATGCCACCAAAATTCTCCCTGATGCTACGTTTGAAAAGCATTACTTTCTAACAAAATAAGCCTAAAATTAAGTTAGTTTTGCAAAAAAATAAAATTTTATAAGTGCTGGAGCTATGCCTCCACACCCCCAATGGCCTCTGGCGGAGCTCCTAGACCCCCAAACACAGCCCCTCTCCCCGCTGCAGATTTCTGATTACACGCCTGATTTTGGACATTTGCTGCTCATACTTCCAAGTTTTAAAATCTTACGATATAAAAAGTTATTGAGCTAGCCAAATAACAGCCGCTATCTTCAGTAATAAAATAGTACCTCTGGTTTTCAAATATAAGCTTTTGCAGCTTACTATACACTATGAAGGATGACATCACAAAACTCCGCCCCGGGTGTCACCATTCTTAGCGACGCCACTGCGCTAGTACACGCACAATAAGAACATGGGTGATCATCAACAGGATCAGCAATTCTCCTTTTTTTTTCTGGACGAAACGAGTAACGACAGTTAAATTTTAAGTCAATGAACCCGAACCGAACCTGAACCACTAATATTTTACTTGAGTGAACCTGAATCAAACCTGAACCTCGAAAACGGTGCTGAAGTGAACCCGAACCAAACCTAAACCGCCAAAATATTTTGAGCAGGAGCTAAACCTGAACCCGAACCGTTATTTGAAACGGTTCGACACCCTGGTAAATTCTATGAATACCAAATTGAATCTGATTCACGAATATTTAGTTTGCTTTTGTCAAGATTAACCCAAAAAGCGCGTTTAGCTGTTCAAGATTTAATTGATGATAACGACACCAAATACGAGCAAGTCAAAACACGGCTTTTAAATCATTTCGGTGATTCTGTTCAGCACAATCTAACTACTGTAGGCTGTTTTCTTGTCCGCCCCAAATGACTAAAAAGCCGAGTGAAATTTTGGCAGAGTTACAAACAATTTTTTCTGGCAATTCCATGATAGACGAAGCTCTTAAACCATTGTTTATATCTCGACTACCGTATTTTATGTAGTTACAGCTATCTGCTTGTTTTACTGAACCCTTGCCACAGCTAATACTGTGCGAAAAGCAGACGGAGTGGCAGGTTTTGTTAACAACACTCAGGCATTGCAGCCGTTTCTGTCTCAAAACCCTGCTGAGCCCATAGCTAATGAGGTAAGCAGTAAAAACTCGTTTCTAGAGGCGCAACTTGAAAAAGCACTACTTAAAAAACAAATTTCTCAGCTAAGAGAAAAATTAGCTGAATGCTTTGGTGCAAACCAACATGTTGATGGTATATCTCAACCTATCCGGTACAAAGTACCCAACAAACGATTAAACTACTCTAAAAACAAGGCCTATGCTGGAAGAAACCCGAGTGGACGTAATTGGATTGATGGTAGTGTAGCCGATAAAATTATGAATCTTCATCTAAGAATTTATGCTGTTACCACTATACGTTGGGCACAACTGCACATAAGTGTCAATCTCCTTGCAAATGGCACGAGGTAGTTTCAAAAAACTTGAACGCGTCCCCAGACCACTAATGGCCGCTCTGGGGAAAAGCTCGAGCCACATTTTGTGTTTAAAAGATCAAGCATCGAATGAATTTTTTATCGTTGATACAGGTAGTGACTATAGCATTGTGAAAAGCAATTCTTTGGAAACTGCAAATTATCCAAGCGAACAATTCCTGATTGCTGCAAACGCATCGAAGATTTCGACGCACGGTGAGAGAACTATGAATTTAAAGCTAAGTAAAAATTGCTCAATCAAATGGACATTTCTGTCAACTGAGATCAGTTTTAATTTAATTGGCGCTGAATTTTTGGAACAAAACAATCTTTTCGTCAATTTGCACAACAACATTTTGGTTAACGCGAAGACCAAAGAGAAAATTCATTTAACCAACAAAAATTTCAACTCCACCAACCACCTCAGGACGCTTATTCCTCAAAACCACCGTTTTAAAGTTTTTAATAGTTTTCAAAAACTCGCACACTGTGGCTCAGAAACTGCAGTTAAAACGATGCAAACTCGAGTAATATGGCCGTGAATGAGAAAACAAATTTCGAGCTGGTCGAAGTCCTACCTTGAATGTCAAAAATGAAAAGTTTGGAAGCCTAACTGGACCCCAGTGCAAAAGTTTGACTTCCCGTTACAGAGATTTCAACACGTGTGTATAGATCTTGCTGGGAAATTGCCAATGTCTGAAGGCTATCAATATCTGCTGACCATCGCGGACCGTTTTACGAGATATCTACAAGCTATTCCATTGAAGGATGCGACAGAGGACTCCCTTTGCTCAGGTTTTCTTCTAGGCTGGGTAGCGTTTATAGGCGTTTCAGAGTACTTGCAGTCAAACCATGGTAGTTGTTTCCTATCTCAAAAATTCCAAGCTTTGTTAAAGGTGCTCGGCATACAACATTTGCTTGGAAGTGCTTATAAACCTACTATGCAAGGTTTAATGGAAAGGGTTCATCGACAATTAAACGACTCACTTCGCATGCGTGAAAATCAACACGATTGGTACAATAATTTAACCATAACACTCTTGGCAATGCGAAATTCTGTGAAATAAGATTTGGGATGTAGCGCTTACGAAATGTTATTCGGACAGCATCTGCGTTACCTTACAAATCTCAACCAGTGTCCAGTGATGTACACCGCACCAAATAATCCACTTCACTTTGTTTCTACATTACGGGAACTATTTAACTCATTGGAACCGACTCAAGCTAGAGATCAAGTGAGTAAGCAAGCGTACGTGGATCAAGGCTTAATGGACGCCGCAGAGGTTTGGTTAGAAACGATGGATACAAACCACCATTAGCTATGCACTACTCTGGCCCATATAAAGTAATCAAAAAACATAGCAAGTTTTATGTTATTTTAAACAGCCGACAGGTACCCGAAGCCGTGGCGATTGATTGGTTGAAGCGGTTTGTGGAACGACACAGCAGTGACAGCGCTGATGGTGACGACCTTCATGCCTGTCAAGAGTCAAATGAGATGTCGACGTTCGGCCGATTCCAACAAAGCAGTTTCTTCACTGTTAAATGTGGAGACACAACTTAGGTTTCCCCATTCTTCCTAAGGACCAATATTGAGGCCAACCAAAAGACTGATTTGTGAACTGTGAATTACTGCGGCGTGCAATATTGTTAGGCACCAGTACCGCGCTGTTGTAACCTGATAAATTTAGACGTTCGCGAAGTGTTATACTTTTCGATTGTTTTCGCAAGGGTGTACACTTGCGAAGCAGCACGAGTGGTGTGATATTCTAAACGCTTGCACTTTTTTCTGCATAATAGATTGAAGTTGAATGTTTTTAAAGGCATAGTTTTCTTTGGTATACCTGGTTGAATCTGTTACTAAACATTTTTGCTGGATTTTTTTTATTTTGGTCAGCCAGTTTTTTTCTCCTGGGCTAAGTCAGATCATTTTTAATTCTTGTTTGATTTTGAAGCCGGCATATGCATTGTTTTATGCATAGTGTTTTCTCTCAATGATTTTGACATTCCTCCTTTTTGAGAGAATGTTGGATATTGCAACGGAACCTTATTTATGTTATTGTGACTTTTAAAAAAAATCGTATAATCTTGCGTTACTTTTCTTTATTTTGTGTTGTATATACAAAATATATACATATTTTTGTTATGGCTCATCCCCTCACTTTTTTTTGTATCTCTTAAGCAGTTACGACAAGAAGTAAGTTTTTTTTCCATTTTTATTTAACGACCAAACAATGCAAATATCGAATTTTATGAACAATCGATGAACTTTTGAATCCATCCGATGAGGTCTAGCGACATTAATGAAGTATAAAATACTATCAGCATTACAGATTTCATTTGACAATTTAATGAGAAACGTTAATTCCTCGACGTTTATCTCTCTCATGTGGGCGGCTTGGACGCACTTGTTGATTACTGCATTGCAGACAAATCAAGATTTGGAACCTTGAAAACAGCAGCGAGTGATTTTCGATTCTCTGGTGTCTTGCTCGAATTTCAAGCATTTGATCAAAAAGAAATGAACCTAATCGACAATGCAGACAAATCAAGATTTGGAACCTTGAAAACAGCAGCGAGTGATTTTCGATTCACTGGTGTCTTGCACGAATTTCAAGCATTTGATCAAAAGGAAATGAACCTAATCGACAATACACGAATGATCATAATTCAAAATGTCCGTCATAAGAAAGAACATGCAGCGTCTATTCAATTGAACTCCCTGAGTTATTGATCGGTGCAAGACTAAATTAATGTATTTCGACTCTATATAAACGCAGAACGAACTATCGATTACTGTTCCATCTGACCTCTACTTTAGACAATATGAACACTATACAAATTTTTTTTGTTGTTGTTGAGGGGGATGTGTGGCTATCTTGTGCTTCATTTTATATTGCTGACAAGTCTTGTGTTGAGTTTCGAGCTCGTAGTCTCCGCAAGCGCTCGAAGTGGTGAGATGTGATGCGCGCGGCAAGCACGACTTGCTTGCCACGGGACTTGCGATGATTACGAGCTCAATCTTCGTTCGCTCTATTTTTGAACGTTTACCTTAAAGTTTGATTTACAATTTGATTTGCAACTTATAAAACCTGGTTGGTTATCAGTTAATAAAATACAGTTGGTCTTACCTTAGTTGTGATTATAGTTCATTAATAAGAAGCACAGTTTTTAGATGTAGTTTAAATAAACTAAGTCAACTAGCGACAACTTGAGGCAGCAAAGAGGTGCCTCGAGAACGACGTAATTCGTTTGATTCCGTTTCATTGGCAACCCTTCATATTTCGCAATTTTACAACTTTACAAAGGCTTCTTCTTTCTTCATTGCCCGCTTTTCCGTGATGGTTGCGGGGGCAGTAGCTCAAGATTGAGCCGCCATACCTTACGGTCTTCCATCACCTCCGTCATTTCGCTTGGGCGAAGTCCCAAGCGATTCCATCTAAGATCCTCAATGTAATCGGTCCATCTAGTTCTAGATCGTCCGACTGGTCTTCTTCCATTTGCTTTGGCATGTAAAGCTTGTTTGGGGAGTCTTTCCTGAGGCATTCTGCTTACATGGCCAAACTATCTAAGCTGAGATCTTTCAATTCGGAGAAGTAACGGCTCGATGTTAAGAGATTTTCAAATTTCAGAGCTACGCACCTTGTTAAACAGTGTAACTCCTTCGATTCTTCGCAAAAACCTCATTTCGGACGTTTGCACTTGTGATCGCATTCTTTTGGTCATTACCCAAGATTCATGACCATAAGTGAGAATGGGGACAAAAACTGCTTTGAAAATTGAGAGTTTTGCCTTTTTCGACAATTCTCGTTTCATGACAACGAGTAGTGCAAAGCTCGCATTACTGCACTAGCCTTGCCTATTCGGGTATCGAGTTCTTCGTCTTGCCTTCCGTCACTCGTAAATGCAACCCCAAGATACTTGAACTTCTCTACCTGCTTCAGTGTCGCTCCATTCACTTGTAATACGCACTGATCAGGGTTTCTTGAAAGATGAAGTATCTCAGTTTTGGCCGTGCTTATTTTCATTCCGGCGGTGTTGCATGCATCTGCAAAGCTATTTAATGCGCGCTGGAGGCCAGATTCTGTGGAAGAAAGCAGAATCAAATCATCTGCGAATAGCAGACGACTAATTTTGCGATTTCCAATCGTGGCACACTCATCAGCTTGGCTGTATTTGTCGATCCAATTCATGTAAACAATGAAAAGGAGAGGTGACAAAACGCACCCTTGCCGGAGTCCAACGCCCACATGGAACGGCTTTGATTGCTTGCCATTTACCCGAACACAAACCTCCGGTCGGCAGTAGAATGACTTAATAGCGCATAACAATTGACCATCAACGCCATACTCCTGCAAAACCTTCCAAAGTTTATCCCGAGGAACTCGGTCATATGCTTTTTCAAGATCGACAAAGCATGCAAAGCGATCTTTGCCATACTCCCAAGATTTCTCGAAGATTTGATTCAGAGTGAAGATTTGGTTCGTGGTGCTGCGACCCGGACGAAAACCGCACTGACCATCTTCCAGTTTTGATTCCACTATTTCTCGGCATTTCCTTTTAAGGCATTTGGCATAACTTTCCCTGGCAAACTAAGGAGTGATATCTCTCTTTAGTTTGTACATTGCTTGCGATCTCCTTTCTTGAATATCGGAATAATCACACCTGTTTGCCGATCTCTGGGAGTTTTGCCAAGCTTCCACGCAACTTGACACAATCGCGTTAACCAGAGAATTCCTTCTCCAGTCAGCGCTTTCAACATCTCGGGTCTGATTTTATCTTCACCTGCAGCTTTTCCAGATTTTATCCCTTTGATTGCAGTTGCCACTTCTGCTGCAGTGAAAACTTCATCCTCCCCTAGATGTGTCACTTCGTGTGTGTCACGAGTCGATGCCTTTACAGGATTCAAAAGATCTTTGAAGTATTCTCTCCATCTTGAAAGGATTTCATTCTAATCCGTTAGAATGTTACCGTCAGAATCCTTGATGGAGTACGTGATACTCGATCTTTTGCCACGTAAACGGCGGATGGTCTGCCAAAATGCTTTGTTTGCCGAAAAATAGTTGGAATCCAACCGACGACCAAACTCTTTCCATGACTTCTCCTTGGATTTCTTTACTGCCGAAGTTGCCGCTTTTCGCGCCTCAGTGTACCGGGATTGCAAATCAGATGACGATTTGTCCTATAGCCAGGCCTTGAACGCATCTTTCTTTGGTCGAATAGCTTCCTTAACCTCTTGGTTCCACCAAGGTGTTCTTTTCTCACTATCGCCCGCCACTCTAAGCCGTTTTCGCCCACAACTTTCAGCAGCTGATGAAATGATTGCTGATCTGAACAGCAGCCATTCCCTCTTGATGTCCTTGGATACATCAGGAAGTTGTCTGAACTTAGATGATATACTGGATGCAAACTGTTTTCTTACTTCTTTGTCCTCCAAAGCCTCCCATTTGATCCGGTAAGTCACTGACGACCTGTTGGATCTCTTGTTTGGCCAAGGTTTCGCAAGTTGTAAGAAACATACTACCAGATGGTGATCAGTTGACAATTCAGCACCTCACAGCACCAGCCTGGCCTATCAGTCTTATTCTTGCTAACTCTTTTTCACTAAGCTAAGGTATTCTACAGTACGACTAGCAGTAAAATAACAACATACTGTAGGCTAATCTGTAATCAGAAACCAAAGCAATAATACAGTACTGTATGCCTAATTTACTACCCATAGCTTACAAACTGGTATAGCAGTAAGTAGCCTAACTAAATCTGAAAACTTGGCTACTGCTACTAGTGCTTGTAGACTTAGGCTACCAGTATCGATGTACCGTAAGCTTTTTGTGATGTCACAAAATTGCGAAATGCAGGGTTGCCAATGCTACGGAGTCAAACGGATTAAATCGCATTTTTCGTGAACAAGGGAAATTGTGTAAAAAGGTTTGGGAGACCTCCATATTACATCAAGTAGTTATCATTTCTTCAATAAAATTGATTTCGAGCAGTAGTAACTCTTTAAGACCAAATCTCAAATTCACACGTTATTGCAATGCTTGGTCAAATTCCTATTAAAAGTACCTTTATGTTTTTTGTTAAATACTAGTGGTATAACGTTTTATTGCTTTTTGTTATCACGGTAATTTATTTCTGTTTAACATAATCCCTTCTGTACATCACGTGGTACCTCGTTTAATCTACATCAATCTTAGATTTGAGTATTGTGACGTCACTATTATAGTTCAGCACATTGATTTATTTACTACAACCAGAGTTCTCTACAAAGTGTTAGCAAACTCCTGCCATCACCCATGAGTAATAATAACCAAGGTCAAAAACGTCATAATTAAATCAAGATTTTTTAGCACTTTTATTGGTCAATCACATGACTGCCTTTTCACGCATGAGCAATAACGCAAGTACAATAAAGAAACAAGAAAGAGAAAAAGTTTACCAACTCCTTCTTCTCTGCTGTAACTAATGTATAAGGGCCGTATGCATTAGAGTAGAGATAGGAACCGGAGCTGAGTCGGATTTTGCATTTTTATCCCTGAGCCGTAGTGCCTATTTTAAAAAACAATTAGGGGCCGAAGTGGAGCCAAAGTCTGAATTTAAAGTATAGTCTTTTAATACATAGTGAAAGTTAGCAGTAGAATGAACTACTACTTTTGCTTTCTGGAAATGGATTATCATAATATGTGATTAGGCTAGACTTATCATACGCCATTGAGCAATATGACATTTGGTTTGAATTTTTTATCGAAGCGTATTTTTGTCTCGGAATATTTCAGAACGGAGTGTTGTTGTAAAATTTTGGAGCCGGATTCAGTTAAAAAAATATCGCAGTGGAGCCAAAGTGTAAAAATTAGCCACTCCGCTCCATTCTGGTATGCACCAACGCGGATTAACTTCAATCCGCTGAATAACAAAAATTTTACGGAAAGAATTTACAAATAGCTGGGCAATTTGCTATAATTATTGTGCAATTCAAAGTTAAATTCTATCAAATTACAAATTCAATTGATTTTAATCTAGTAACTAGTTTAAAGACAAACTAGCTAAATTTTGCTAGTTTGTCTTTAAACTGTTAACATGAAATATTTTGCTCTGAAGAGGACCAGAAGAATGGCCGAAAACGTTTTGCGTTTAATAAAAAATGATATCTGATTCAAAATTTTGTCTGTTGCTGCATTGTGGTTGATAAAGTCAAGCTCTTTGTCGAAGATTCATTAAAAATTGCTCGAAAAAAATAATAATTTAGCAACTTCAACAAAAGTCTCTAAAGTGTATAGCTTGCTAGAAACTAAAATTCTGATTCTTGTTTTGCAAAATCTCCTGCTAAAGAATTTTTGGACTGGACTAAACACTAAACAGGTATATTTTAATAATTGAAAAATTGTTTTGGCTAACCGCTAACTCTGTGCTGTGAAATTTTGCTTGCAAGTAGTATGCTTTTTCTTTTCGAACCCAAAAAACTTGAAGTATAGACTTTTATTGTATTGTAACATATTCAGACAACAATTTTAAACATTTTTTTCAAAAGTTCTAGTTATGCCTTATTATGTACATATTTCATGCACTGCGAAATCGCATTTTTTAAATTGTACCGGTATCACATCATCGAAAAAGAAATTAGTTGCTGATGACAGAAATTAACAATCAGCAATTTTAGAAATGAGATAACGAATTTAATGACAAATATTCTTTTTCATGCTCATTTTTTTCAATGTGATCACAAAATAATTGAAATAAATAAGCATAATTAGATTCTATTAGCGTTTTGATTAGCGGTTTGATTTTATAAATATAAGGTTAGGCGCATTAAAGATGAACTGAACTGTCAGTCTGTAAGGTTAAAAATGACGTCAAAATATTGACGTTTCATAACAAAAACTGGTAATTCGATTATTTTAATACCATATAATTAATTGCTCAAATCATCTAATCAGTTAAACTTAGAAAAATTAATAAACTTATTTTGCAATTAATACCTTCTATGTAGTGAAACTGTCTAGTGTTTCTTTTTCCGACGAAAATTCAAGTAAACTTCAAAATTTCTTACGTACTCTTAGGAAGCGAAATTTACTGATATTTGCTAAAGAGTTTTCCGCCTACTTATCAGTTATGATTTGTTTAGTTTTTCTCTGTATCACAAAGAAATTCTTTGTGCAAATTAATGTGAGCGTAATCAGTTAGGCTATGTAACTTACGGTCACGAAAAAAGGCAGAAATAAAACTAACTGTTCTCAGACATCTCAAACATTTTTCGTGAAGATAAATTACAAAAATTGAAGTAAAATAAAAAACTTAATGGACTAGATTGCGAAGAAAATTAATAACGTGGAAGTTTGAGCTGGTTTCATAACCTAAATTTGTCCAGAAAAAAAAGCACAAACAAAAAAATGATTACAAAAAAAGTTTGTTTAATACTTGAACTATATTCATGTTTAAATGTGGGATGGCTGGATGCCTCTAGGTAGATCGGACGTATAAGAAACCTTTACCATAAGAAGAAGCGTTTGCAGTTGTCGCAGTCAACAGCATTACCACACAAACTTAACATTCCAAGATCAAAATTTATGTTATTTTGAGTCATTACTTTGTACCTTGCCTTTGGCTTGCTGCAATAGAAAATAAAAAATTAACAAAACCGCTTGAAGATGATTGTCCAATCAATCAATCAACCATGTTAGGTTATGATCACATACAGTTGGCTCATAAACAGTAGTAAAATTTAAATTTTATTAACCGTGACCAATATGTTTGATTATCTGTTTTTCACGTCAAGAATGTTGTGCTACCTGTTATTATTGTTTCATTGTAAACAAATTATTATGAGTATAACAGTACATTTTGTAGCTATACAGTAGTACCGTAGTTACAGTGCTAGCTGTCCATTTTTGCTTGATGTCGGAAGAACATTATGATGTGATCAATTGAATCTGACTTATTCAGAAAAAAATTCACACTGCAAAGGATTCGAACACTGTCGTGCTCGTAACAACCAGAGTAAGCAGAAACACAACAACTAGAGAAAGAAGAAAGAAAAAAAAAAACTTTATCGTTTCCTTTTAAGTTCAAGGATGGTTTCAAGTTATGGTAATCTTTCAACGCGAACTGGTTTTATCCTTCAACAGTCAAATCTGTGTCGTTGTACAAACCCGTCACAGTGCTATGTATTAAACAATTAGGACACCTTAAATATGTGTTGTTATAGACTCATTACTGCGCAACGTAAAATTTCAGTTCGTGTGCTGGTTAGTCAACTAGAAAATTTTTTGCATTATACTTAGTTTGAAAATTTAAATTTCGCAGCTGACTTGGATTTATACATGGTACTGTTGTTTTACGTCATGAACTTTCTGCAGCGTTTGTGTAGAATTCTCATACTGTTAAACCTGCACTTTAACGTCCGTTTTAACGTTGTACGTAGGGTGTTCTACTTAAAATGCAAAATTAATTCGATCTTAATGCTAAGTTGATGGCCTTTGCCAGCTAAATATATTTATTTCTGCCTAATCCTCGTCACATGTGCACGTCTAAGGTAAACATTATAAGCATCTTCATTGTTCATTTTGAAACGGAAATGCGTTGTCGGCGACTATTCGGTTGTAGTCATGCAAAAAGCGACAAAATTTAAACAAATTGTATCATACAAACACTGACCAGACCTTTTGGCGCAAATTAATTTTTTGTGCTTTCGGCAACGCATACGTTTTGAAGCAACTTTGAGAAAAAATAATAATTTGGTGGTCGGCCAAAACTAAGGTTTAAAGCACAGTCGCAGTGCAATAATATCGCTTCAAAATTATTGTAGCGTTGGCAGACAAAAATCAGTAAGTTTCTCATAATTTTTCGAGAATTTTTTAGCTTTAAGCTGCTTTTACCATGCGTATTTCTCTTCAGAAATACGCGTGATATCTTTTGCAAAGTTAGTCCGAAAAAAAGGAAAAAAAAATCAAAATGCATGCAGTCAAATGACAAGCGCATTTTTCCGCGCAAATTTGCCTAGTCGATAAAAACCGGCTTATCAGGGATGCTTTGTCATCGACTCCTACAGTAGTTCCGAATAAAGGCAACCACCTGGACGGTGTATTTTCATGTACTTACGAAAATCTAAAATATCGGGGTATTTCACTGCTTTTTTTATTTGCAAAAGTTTGATTTATTTCGAAAAAGCATGACTTTAAAAAAGTGGAAATAGGAAAAGAATTTGTATAAATTTTCAAAAATTAGACAGATTTGAATATGCAGTTGTGAACATTATGGCATAAAAAAAGTAAATTTTTATGAAAACAAAAATTCAATGCATTTTAATCCATTTCTTAACTGCCGAAAATATGCGAAAGTTTTTGTCTGAAACGATGTAGTTGTTTGGCATGATCACATTGATTATGGGCTTTGACAGGACTTTGATAAAAAATCTTGGGCGTCTTTGTCTTTCTTTATCTGCATTGCAATATCCTTAGGCAACAAACTAACTGCAAATTTGCGTCACCCTAAAGGTCATACAAACACATTAACGACCAAATTTCATCAATTTTTAAAGACATTTTACTTGTTGAACTGCATTCTTAATTGCACGTTTATAAGATCGTATGCACCAGCGGTGATTAACTTTGATTCCGGATTTTTAATTTTTTTTTTTCGACACCGATGAACTTATTAGATTAAAATATATTGAATTGCAAGTTCAGAGACATAATTCTTGAATTACTTTATAATTATAGCAATTTGCCCAGCCGCTTTTGTTTAAATTTTTCCCTGAAATTTTGTTAACCTAGGATCAAAATTATTCCACGTAAGTTGGTGGAAACAACTCTTAGTGTTTTTTTTTTTTTTTTTTCAGTATTGCCGTTTAGTGGAAAGATGTTATCCTAACCCGTGGTGTGAACGTTTAATCAATAAATGTAGATATTGCTAAATTTTAATTCTTCATCCATAATTTTTTTTTTTCATCAGATTTCAAGAAGCCTGGCATTTGAACAGTTTATCGATCATGTTCTTTTGATTTTTCTTCATTGACCAAACTAATCTTAAGTTTATTTTAAAGTTGCAAAAGTTACGAAATTTTAGCAGTTAAAATCAAAATGGAACTATTGTACTAGTTTGTTCACATTCGCAAATCTAATGAAAAAATAACGCAAATAAGACTCATCTTTTAGGTTGCAAGAAAAACAGTAGCTTACGATCGAGTTACTGTATATTATTCCAACGTAACGGTGTAGCTCAATTTTGAAATTATAAGGCCAAAGTAAACTAATCTCGGGAAAGTTTCGACGTGGATAGACTGGGATGCCGGAAGAGGGGCTTTGCGTGTTTTCGGTTACCATCTAAGATATCTTGCGAGAACTAGATTTATGTCACACTTTTACTTTCAGTTGTGAGCCCGGAGTCAAAAAAAATACTGTAGAATTGTATTTTATAGATGTTTCATGTTTTCGTGGTTCTGCTTTTTTCTTTATGATTTGGTTGCATTGATCTTATTTTGTACTTTCATCTGTACTATATTTTTTGATCGGCAATACTGTACACTCGGATGACGTTATTAAACCAATCAAGGTTAATTTTCACAGCCTGAATTATTATATGTACCGTCAAAACAATAATATTTGAATTGAAAATGATTACTGCCTTATACGATTGGTAATTAACTTTTAGTGGTATCTTGTCTTAAACGTAATGCCAAACCATATTAGAGGAATTTATTTATGAGCATTTGAGTTTGTGGTGAGTTGACTTTTTGATATTGGTAGTTTTCTACTTTTGCTTCTTGTGACTACTGTAAGTTCGCTTGTTTGTTTGATTTTAATAAAATGTTTTGGAGTTTAATAAATTCCAAGGCAAGTTGTTGCAGACTATACTGTAGTGATTTATCTGCAAATTTACGAGAAAAATTAAAATATGCTGTTATTACGGTTGTATGACAAACCAACATAACGGTATTAAAGCATATAGACAATTTATTTAACGCAGTTTTTCATGCTTCATGTTCTCATGTAGGCTGCAATAGTTTCAGTTTCAAACGTTACCGAACGTCATTGTCGCGACACAATATATCAAGTAATGTTAATGACTGCTAACATAGTATATCAAAACATGTTGATCACATTTTGTAAATATTGACAATTTTTATTGTATAGTTTCACAAACAAACTATATGAAAACCATCCAAGTCATTTTATATTTTTCAAGGAATAATTGCAAAAGTGAGCTCGGTAGCCATCAGCGACAAAGCACTGGAAAAGCCATTAAAATTTATCATTTCTTATCTGAGAAAAAACAATCTGGCATTAAATGACGTCACCACTATAGTTACTTGTTTTTCAGCGAAACGGAATGCTCTTAATTAAAGCAAGTAACTGTCAATCAACAAATCAAAACAACTTGATATAATGAGACTTAATTTTTTCAAGATTTCACGCCAACAATAACCATGGTTTTGTACAAAATAAAGAATAATAGGATTTTTGATATCTCATCAATCGTCGTACCCAAGACGGTGAAAGCCACGGACCGAAATCGAATATTTGCTCCACTAAAAACAATAAGTTCAATAAAGTATTGTTCATTTTTCCGGTGAAGAAACAATGATACGGTTTTTATCTCAACTTTCTTTTATACTTTAAACCAGGAAAAAAGCGGCAATCTTTGGAAGAACAATAAAAACAAAAAACAGGTACTGTGTACAACATACATGGTGAAAAAGCACTTTGCAGATTTGCACCAGAAGATGATCAATAAAGTTGTGGATTTACTGCCTAAATCATGAGCGACATCTAGAGATTATTGTTATTGGTGTGGGAACAAACATTACAAACACACATTAATGATTTGAAGATTCTAGTTACTGTAGCATGTTTTGTAGCTTCATATAGCTAAAGTAAAACGGTAATAAAAGGCCTCTTAACTCTACAAAACTGTTGCACTGAAAGGCTTCATAACAATTTTCATTAAGGTGAAAGAAGCTGTTGAGTTTTATCTTGCTGGTCTCTTTTTTGCGGTCAAATAAAGTAACAAAAATATAGTAACAAAAACATTATTATTTGACAGTAAAAAAGAGATCAAGTAAATTCAATAGTTCACTCTTAATTTCAATAGTTAGTTAAAAAGGAACACCAACTAGCTATTTCACAGTAGATATTTCAAGCAAAATGTCAAAAGTAAATGAACATCAAATAACCTAACACAAAAATCAGCCTATACTATGATATCTGTTTTGAAGAATATCACCATCAGTTAGTAATTTCAACAGTTGGATAGCTAGGAATTCGTTGTGGTCGTTTGATTAGCTTGTATGTCATCAAATTAAGAGACAAGTATAATTGAGGGACCAGAGAAATGCAAGCTCCATTTTAAGCCGTAAGTACAGTAGTTTCTAGAAAGGAAAACGAAAGTTTACTAGCCTGACAAGCAAGAAAATGCAAGAGGAAATGCTAAGAATTGAAGAATGCGAATATTATCAGCTAAGAGCTGTCTGTCAATGATTACCACGTTACATTGCAGCAGCTTGCAACAGCTATCAGAGTTACAGTGCCTTAATTGCCATTCAAACCAGGAGGAAATGGCACTCTAAAAGGTTTGGAAACAATAGGCTGTGATGAGCTTCAAAATGAAAGGCGAAACGACAAAATATCCGCTTGCTTATAATTTCATGGTATCTGTTGCAGTGCAATAGCTACATTGTAGTTTATTGATTTACATCAATTATCCTGATTTATTACAATTTTTAGTTTTGCCAGTAAAATTTTTATGAGATGAGTGCCGAAATATGAACTAAATAGACCTGAGGCGCGAGCGAAGACCCATCATGAAATAGAATACAGACTATGGGTTTATGGCAGAGATGGAACCGGTCAGGATTTTCTCGACCCGACCGGTAAATTTCAAAATCATCGCCGGTTGACCGGCCCGGTCAACCGGTTTTTTTACAGAAGGTTTTTGTTCGCTGTTCAATTTTTCTAATGAAAGTTTTTCAAAAGGAGGGGCATGGGTGAGGTGTTAAAATTTGTGACTTTGGACGGGGGTCTTAAAAAAAAAAAACGACTCAATTTTAAGACTTTTTTTGGTTAAGTTTCGGTTTGAATGATCTGTTTTGAGCAGCACAAACGTGCACGAAATAAGCATAAAAAGCACAAGCTAAATTATTAGACGTTCTTTCTAATATTTTGCGAAAGGCCAAAAAATGAAGTTACAATTTTTTAGCTATTGGTGAGAGACTATTTGCAATTTGCCGAGCAGCAAACACTTAACTTTTTTTCGGCAGTGCTGCCTTTGCAGTTACAAAAAGATAAATGAGAAAAAAATAACAGCAAAAGATAGGTAACAGTAAAAACATACGAACATCACAATACTTGTACTATTGCATCCAAAAACATTAAAATGATGGAGCAATAACATTGTATGATATTGAAAATTATGTCACTAACGGCATGAAAAAAAAAAGGAATATTGAAAAATTATGTCACTAACAGCGTGAAAAAATTTAATAACATTCATAACAACTAGGCTGCTTCACTAACAGTTTGAGAAAGTATGAAAAAGATCTACTGCAAAGCATTATGTACTGGAAAAGCTTTTTACCTCCACAGAGATTGATATACAGACGGAGCAATTAATATATAATATACACGGACTGAACAATTAATATAAATCTCTGTGAAGGTAAAAAGCTTTTCCACTACGTAATGTTTTGCAGTAGATTCTTTTAATACTTTCTCAAACTATTAGTGAAGCAGCTAGCTGTTACGAATATTATTAATTTTTTTCACGCTGTTAGTGACATAATTTTTCAGTATTCTTTTTTCCACGCTGTTGGTGACATAATTTTTCAATATTCCTTTTTTTCACGCTGTTAGTGACATAATTTTTCAATATTCCTTTTTTTGGCGCTGTTAGTGACATAATTTTCAATATCATATAATGTAACTGCTCCATCATTTTAATGTTTTTGGATGCAATAGTACAAATATTGTGATGTTCGTATGTTTTTACTGTTACCTATCTTTTGCTGTTAATTTTTCTCATTTATCTTTTTGTAACTGCAAAGGCAGCACTGCCGAAAATTGTTCTGAAGAAGCTTTCCGGTTTGGGAAGCGAAACGTCAAACCAATAAACAAACTCATCGGTAGTACGAAGTCGTTATGAATAGCTATCCCGATGAACGCAACGCGTCCGTTAGTTTGATTGAAAACACTAAACTGTTATGACATTGGCTAGAAAACATTCGAAATATGATGTGCCCCAGCAGTTTGTAGAAATGCTGCTACTTCAGAACAAGCAATGGTTAGTTAGATATAAAAAAATAAGAGCTATGCCTTTCTTGCCCAGTGTAGAGTGTGGTAAATTTAAGCTGAAACAAGCTCTTTAAAGCGGCAAGATTTTAGCATGTATAGTAAAAAACCTGAAATCTGCGCCACTTCTACTCTTAAGGTGATTAAAACGATTCTAAAATGCCAGGTAACGCAAGCCTCTTCCACATACATGCTTTATTAGAATCTGATCACGCGATTTTAACGTATATTTTGCACTTTTTTGCTTTGTGCTGTAACCCAAAGTCGGGAGGTATGGCACAATACTCCCACCCTAAATACGTCCTTGGATGTGCATGTCTTAATGGTCACAGCATATTAGTCAAAGCTTGAAACCATTCAACAAGTGTTTTCGAAAGGTGTGGTTTGTTAATACTGATTTTTTATAAAAAGTTTAATTTATGATAAAATATAAAAGTATATTTCGGTTGGTGTTTAGATGTCTTTTAGTTGCCAGAAAGAAGAATTCGACCGGTTTTTCAATCCGGCTTGATCGGCCGGTCGAAGAATCTCGATCCGACCGGCAACCCGACCGGTTTCCATCTCTGGTTTATAGTACTGGTATCGTATATCAATTTACGAGTTGACTATGCCAACTAAACGCATAATTCGATGTACTATGAAGATGAAAAAACAGATTCTAAATTTAGTGGTTGTATAAGCAAAATTAGTTTCACACTTAAGTGGCGCTGTTTCGCCATTTTTAACAGATAATGAAATGTACCGAAGTAGAAAAATCATATCGAAAAAAACTGAAGCATCGCCCATACGATTGAAATGAACATTGGACCCCAAATTTTCTTTAACCAAGGTGGATATAAAAACTTTAAATTTTATCGTGCAACTCAACTTGTTAAACATCGCAGTTTGCACGATTTCTATAACTCTTACGATACTAAAATTTAAAATTAAACATTCTTCTTAAACGGTTTTTAATATTATGGGACAGCATTTGAAAATATGATTGAATCAAAGCAACATCGAATTTTATGATTTTCAGAAGGTTCGGTGATCTGCTGTTTTGCACGAAGAAACAGGCGACTTTGGTTGTTAACGTAAGTTTGGTTTCATTGTCTGTTCCAGAGTTTCCATCTGACTGTCCCCGCTGACTCGACATCTTCACACCTTCCTCAGCCCATGCTTAATAGAAACAATTACCATCATTTTCAATGATGTAGTTATTTAGCTCGAAATTCATTAATTTAACAACACAGTGAGCAGTGGGAAGTCAGTTTGCATCTTAATTTTTTTTTTTTTTTTATAAACCCTTTCGTGTCATATTGTAAAAAATAAGAAGTTTCACTTAGAATAAAAAATGTACAGTAATAATGCTTCATATCGGTAACCGGATGGTCCTATTGGACGGTATTTACTTCGCCAAACAGCTTTTTTCCAGAACGCTTGTGTCTCATGTTGCACTATAAGCTAAAAATATTTAAGTACATTTTACATTTACGGTATTACGTCTTTTATGCCTAACTGTTTTTTTTTCGTTTTGCCTTGGTTGCGTCTTTGGAAAAAAATTTCAGTGTCATTACTGCCAAGTGAGAGAAGCATATTCATTCGAAAAAAGTAAATTAAAACCTTTTAAACTGCACTCCCAATCAAGATCACAAAAAATATTGCGCGAGAGTGACAAGAAAATAAAACTGAACAACTCTTTATTTAATGTTTGTATTTTGAAATTTGAGGTTTTACTTCTCGTCTTGCTACAATGTTAGCTTGTTTTTAAGAGTTTGGGCATTGTGCAAATCATTTCACGATTAACTCGAAGATTTTCGATTAAAGAAGATGGTGTAGCTTCAATTATTGAAGTTTATTTATCTTAAAGTGTCGGACGAGCTAATAACTTTTTCCTGATTTCCAAAAATCTTTTCGATATTTTCGGCGTTTACTACAGGGCTGCCCAACCCGTGGCCCGAGGGCCTCACGTGGCCCGTGACGTTGTTTTACGTGGCCCACAATCGCGCGAGCGGCTCGTCCACTGGAGCTGCTGCAGCACCTCCAAACATTTTGCATCTAATATGAATATTATTTTCAAAAAAGCAAACTTGGAAAGTATGATCCAAAAAAATATTTTTGTTACGTCACTATAATAAAACAACGCTCAATCGACCAAATTTGCTCGAAGGAGGTAGCTGCAGAATGAGGTTACAAACTGGTAAAAAGTCAAATTGATAAGCAACTTTTGCTGCAGATCTACGGTAGCAGAGGTATAAGAGGGTTGTTAGTTTTACGAGGACATTAGTAGTTCTGACAGACGTAGACTTTGATAGAAGGTGAGGACTTATTTTAGGCAGTATTCTATGGCCATTTAGACTTTGGTATTGTGAGATACTACAACGTAGTTGCTGACAAGCAAAAGACCGTAAACACAAACGCATGCAGTAGCATAGGCAGGATTTTTTCATGGAGGGGGCTGGTGGGGTAAAAAGCGCTGTTTCCATTTAAGTTATTTCTGGAACTTGCAATGGGGGGGGGGTGCAAAGATGTTGGATCTCTAAAGTTTTACAGATTTGCTGGTCAATATAGGTAAAGAGCAAAAGAAACGTCTTTCCGCACTTAAAGCGCATAGTCTAATTTCAAGGGAGTTTCGAGTTATTTCGCGGGATCGATTTCCTTATGGACTTTTTCGATTGGCTTCTCCAGGCTCACTTGATTGATATTATCGAGATAAACTTGCGACTAATTGGTGTTTAATTTTGGTAAAATTGCATGTGGTCCACAATAAGTTTTTTCTATTACAAGTGGCCCGTAGCAGTTAAAAGGTTGGGCAGGTTTGGTTTACAACAACTCCTTTTTTTTGTTTGAGAACCAGTACCAATAAAATCAACAGCCATAGGATCATAAGCGTAGCCAGGGGGGGGGGGGGGGGAGGAGGGAAATCGGCCCCCACCCCAAATAAAACCCCACCAATGATAAAAATGTGACAAAAAAGCCTGTTGTTTCTGCAGTTTCTTTTAGCATTTTTCGTGTTTAACATACACGCGTACAACAGTAATGAACAATAATATCGATGACCAGGAGGCTTGGGCCCCCTCAATTCAATTTTTGCCAAACAATCTATACGCGTAACCCGGATGAAATTAAGGGTTTTTGTTCTAAAAGTTGCTATCTTAGGCCCTCATCTAACCTTTTTATTAACGTAATGCAATAACCAGGGGCGAATTTACCATATGGCTCAGTGCCAGGGGCACCGCTCTCAGATGATAAGATTTCTTTTTGGTTTTCACCTATATGTGGCAAGAAGATTTTGCGAAAATTTCCAAAGTACCAGGGGCCCCAGGTAATGTAATTCCGGCCAGGTCAATACCCGGTTAGTAAGCGGAACTATCCAATGTACCATTTTTCAATAACACTTCACCTCCACTTTGCCAGTTTTTACGCGACAATATACTTTTGAAAAAAAAATCATTTAGAATACTCATTCAACAAATTATTGAAGTTGAATTGAGGGGGCCTGGGCCCCCTGGTCGTACATGTGCTCCTACCACAGGTTATTTTCATAACAAACTAAAATTTTCAAGGAATATCTTCGAGTGGATTATTTTATTATTTACTGTTAAAATATTGCAAGAGGCAATGTAACTTACTTCTCCCTACCTGGGCCAAATCACTTACAAAATCTAACCCCAAAATGCAAGATTTTAAACGTGTTTTGGACCTAAAATTGTAAGTAAAAGGAGGATTAAACAACTTAATTTTTTCAATTGGCTTTCTAATGTTAAAAATCTAGTTCTTTTATATTGCTCTGAACACGTCCAGAATGTGATCCAACGGTATTAGAAATAGCTTTTTTTTTCAAAAACTCGCATAGCTTCTTGGGGCCTCGCCGCCAGATCCCCAAGGTCTCTGGCGGCTGGGGGCAAAGCCCTTATACCCCAGTATGTGATACGTTTGAGTTACACTAGTTCACAGGCACACGTCTCCCAATTTTGGCGTTTTCACTTTTTAACTTTGTAAACCAGACCACGGCTTCTGGTTTTCCATTTTGCAATATCTTTGTCCCACAAAAGTTCCTCTTTCTAAAATTTCTGATAACGTCATTGCATGTAATATGTGGCTTGCCCCCTCCCATACGCGTAGCCAGAGGGACCCTGGGGGCCCGAACCCTTCCACCCAATTGCAATGCTACCAATGATAAAAATGTCACAAAAAAGACTATTATTTCTTCAGTTTCTTGTTTTTAGCATCTTCGCATACAACAATACACGCCTAGAGCAGTAATTAACAATAATATTGATCCAGGGGGCCTGGGCCCCCTCAATTTAACTTTTGCCAACCAATTTAAATGGGCCCCCTACAATACTATTTAAAGGGCCCCAAATCTAAATGGGCCCCCAACAATAATATCGATCCAGGGGACCTGGGCCCCCTCAATCTAATTTTTACCAACTAATTTAAATGAGCCCCCTACAGTAATATTTAAATGGTCCCCAATTTAAATGGGCCCCAAACAATAATATTGATTCAGGGAGTCCAGGCCCCCTGAATTTAATTTTTGCCAACAATTTAAATTGGCTCCCTGCAATACTATTTAAATGGTCCCCAATTTAAATGGGCCTCCAACAATAATATTGATCCAGGAGGCCCGAACCCCCTCAGTTTAATGTTTGTCAACCAATTTAAACGTATAACTCGACTGAAATTAAGGTTTTTTATCCTAAAAGTTGCTAACTGAGGCCGTCACCTAACCTTTTCATGAGCGTAATGCAATAACCAGGGACGGATTTAACATATGAAACAGTGCCAGGGGCCCTGCGCTCAAATGGTAAGACTTTTTTTTTGCTCTTCCTCTGTATTTGGCAGGAAAATATTGCAAAAATCCGAAAGTGCCAGGGGCCCAACTCAATGTAAATGAGGCCCTCGCAGTTACATGGTTTGCAGGCGTAACTATCTCTTGTACATTTTTCAACAACAATTCAACTCCACCTCGCCAGTTTTTAAGCAACAAAATACTTTTGAAAAAACTTAGCTACAGTAAAGGGAATGCTCATTGAACAAACTTTTGAATTGAGAGGGCTTGGGCTCCCTGGCCGTATATGTACTCCTACAACTGGTTGTTTTCATGACAAAACAATAATCTCTAAGGAAAATATTCGACTGGGTTTTTATCTACTGCTAAAATATTGCATGAGGCAATGTACTTTACTTCCCCTTACCTGTTCCAAGTCACTTACAAAACTTAACCCCAAAATGCAAGATTTTAAGCCTGTTGTGGACTAAAATTGCTAGCAAAAAGAGGACTGAAGAATTTAAGTTTTTCAATTGGCTTTCAAATGTTAAAAATCTAGTACTTTTAAATGGCTCTAAATACGTGCGAAATGTGATCCAATGGTGTGAAAACAGCTTTTTTTCAAAAAATTACTAAAAATCGACCAACGCTTTTTAAAACATAGCCTCCGGTGGCTGGGGGCTCGGCCCCCAGACCCCAGTCTATGATACGTTCAAATTACAGTACAATTCTTTACTCAACACGTCTCCCAATTTAAACATTTCCACATTTTAACTATTGATTTTAAGCACTCCCTCTTGAACGAGTTCCTATTTACATGCCAACACCAGGCCACTGCTTCTGATCTTCCATTCTACGATATCTTTGCCCCCACAAAAAATTCCTTTGCAAAGTGTCTGATGACGTCATTACATGTGATTTGTGGTTTGGGCCCCACCAATCAAAAATCCTGGCTACGCCTATGCCCCTTCTCCCCCCCGATCAAAAATCCTGACTACGCCTATACATAGGATTACCAAAAATAGAAAAGTTTGTCATAGATAGAGATCATACAGCACTGCTTTGTTTTATTTTGATATTTTATTTTTTTACAAATGACAGGACAATTTTTGATGCGAAGCCAGTTTATCAACTGTCCATGGGCTTGCAGAACCAGAGCGACAAAGGGAATGAAACTATGAGATCCAAAACCCTGTGAACACGACAGCTTATTGCTGCATCGACCACAAAAATGTACCCCACTATCTTTCGTAAGCACCCAAATACATTTAAAATACATCGAGCAAACATCTTATTAAGATATTACACAGATACAATTTAAGCGAAAATTGGTTAGAGCTGTGGTTTTGACGATAAAACTGCTTAACAACAGTCAACAACTAACTACAGGGAAGGACTATTTGCACTCAACTGGAACCTTATCTATCAAATGAACCACAAACTGCACGCTTGGTTGCACAGGGCAACTCCCGCCTACTTACAGTACATCGGACCAAACCAACAAAAAAGCTCAATCTTTTTCTTAACGCTAACTCCCTGTCTGAACAATAAGGTCTTTGTAATCTAAAGCGCCTGAAGCGTTTGTTAGAAGAGGAACGCATAAACTTTTTCTCTCTTTTTCTCTATTTGCTCTCTCTCACGTTAACCAAGCACACTTCTCTTCAACACTTCATTACGTCAGGGATAAGCTGTGCGCATGCGCATACTGACGACTGTACGAATTCCATTTTCATGTATTTCATACTTGGCATACCGACGTTTCGCTGTCGCTTATATTGATTAACTTATTAGCTGATGACTCGTCAATGACTCGCTGAAATATTTCGAATTTTTGTCAGTCTTCGAGTGGAAAGCATATTCTACTGGTAAGTAAGTTGGTTTGTTTTGGGATGGTAGTGGTAGCAATATTTTAACCAGAAAAGTATGCGAAGATTTACGTCTGAGTATTAAGTTATGTAAGGCATGTCTGGTATACAATGCCGTGTGGGCTTTTTATCTGGCTCTGGCATTCATTATGCTCATGGTACAAAGGTATTGTGTGCATATAAAATGTGAAAAACATAGATAAGAAACATTCCTCATATGCTTATGAAATAGTTGCCTCGTTTTGTACAACACAATAGTAAGTTATAAACAATCCCGAAACTTCGGAACAGAATGTAGAAGCTTGGCTATAGTGTAGTAGTTTGTTATAAAGCCAGATACTTTATGGGTTTCAGTTTTAGGACATAACAAATTTCTACTAACTAGGCGTGCTGTATGTGTGATGTATGTTATATACTGTTTGCGTTCAAACAGTTGGTTAGCAGAAATTAGTTGAATAGACTAATGAAGTTCAGGATTTTTTAAGAATGAGAACTTTTTTGGTTTTCTTAGCGCAAAGCTGTTTTGTATTTGCTCTTTCATATAGTGCTTATAGTAGTTTTGCTTTGCAATTTTGCTAAGAACAAGTTTTTCTTTGAAATATTGCTCGTCTTGTAAATAGCAAACCTTTTGTAATGCAAAATCAAAAAGTCGGTTCAACTCTAGTACAAATTAAACTTTTAGCTGTTTAGTACCCGTACATTAGTCACAATTTAAGAAGGCTGGAAAATGCATGTCCAAAACGATTTTATTGACTAACAGACTTATGAAGGATGCTACTAATTTTGGTTAAATTTTTTTATCTTGAAGTGTATATATGCGTTTTTTGATTATTTAATAACTTGCTGTGACATGAAACGTTGGAAGCTAACTATAATTAAAACAAAGTAATGGAAGTAAAGTAATTTTTTTTATTACTGACATACTTAACTTTAGCAAGCATTATTAGTGTACGGTACCATTTTTGGTGTAATTTCCATAGCGATTCAATTTTGTCAAAACATCCAAATGGCGTTCAGGTAATTTCTTGCCTACAATAGCGTTGTTTAATTTTGCTTCTTCGACAATACTCACATGATTTAGACGTAGTTTTAGTATCGCTACAGTTTATTCCTTTTTAATTCTTTCGACAGTAGTTATTCAGTCAATAGTTATTGCTTTCGACAGTAGTTATTGGTTTTCAGTCAAGTTGCATTCGAACAATTATAGGTTATTAGTGCACGCTACTGAGTTACAATACTTTCAGTACTGTGTGGTAATTTTTCGGTAAATTTGCTTGATTTTTTTTAGTAAAACCTATCAATTTTACATTACGGTACTAACTTTTTAAATTTTTGTTTTTGCGAAATTGTAGCTGAATTAGTGAAGTTAGAATTAAGAAAGTTAGTAAATTAGAAATTTTCGTCTATAACAAAATTACGAGTGCTTTTTTGTCTGGAGCAGTGATCAAAGTAAACCTGAGTGTGACGTTCTTCTGGTAAAGTCATAGCTTAGTTTATTGTATTTTAATTTTATGCCTGGTGGACGCCAAACGCTTTGGCCTGCTATGTATCTACTTTTGCAATGATTAAAATTTAAGAAATACGTTACCTTCTTTGTAGCTTCAACAAGTAAATTTCGGAAGTAATACGACAGATTGTTTCCTTTATGAAACGTATTCACTTCCTCATTATACATGCCGCTATAGTTTGACTTATATAAATCTTACAGTGGAAATTTAGTACGTTTTGCTCGCTACCATTTTGGATGAAAAAAGTGTCTACTTAATTATACAGATATCTGCACCAGAGATGGAAGTCGGGTCGGGTTCGGGTCGGGCCGGGTTTCGGGCCTTAATTTTTAAAGAGGAATCGGGCTCAATCGAGGGCACACTGGCTAATAATTTTTTTTCGTTCGGATGTATTTCTCAAAGCTAATAATTTTTTTTCATTCGGACATATTTCTCAAAACTTGACATCTCCAGAAACCGTGGAGGCAATAGAACTACTAAATTCTGCTTACAATTGATTGATTTATTTGTGTGTTTTTGTTTTATTTCTTTCTAAACAACAAAACTGGTTTGCAGCACATTAACATCCAAAAATCTAGCGTAGCCTACTTAATGAACAGGAAAAACTACAGTTGGGCCGAATCGGGCTTCCTTATGAGGCCTCGGTTTCGGGTCGGGTTCGGGCTTACTTCTTTAGGTTCGGGTAGGGTTCGGGCTGAATCAACTCGGCCCGATTCCATCTCTGATCTGCACTGTTACTCTCAGCCAATGGAGCGGTTTGTGTTTCTTGGCTTTATGTTTGTTTTAGCACTGAGAATAGACGGGTAAACGACTCCTTTCCTAATTCTTACGCTAGTACGAAATTTTCATCTATTAAAAACTACTGTGTAGGTTTTATCAGTAGTGCGTGGTTTTATGCTAGAAGAGAATAAATATCACGCATTTAATGTAGTACTGTTTAATAGTTTGTTTGCTAAGAAATATACTGTAGTAGATCTTATAATTACGAATTATGCAGAACGCCTAGCTAAAATGATTTGAAAATTGAGTTTTGCACGGTTTATTGTTTACCTCAGCTAAATGTGCTTGCCGTTGCTGTGTAATTCTATATTAATCATGATTTCTCTTCTTGGTGCCAAGGACACCTTGAGTTTGTAAACGATTCGATCATTTATTCAGTTTGCTTACTTTCCGATCCTATTTGCCCAAGTTAACAAACCAAATAGGATAGTGTTTCAGTCGAACTACTGTATTGGCTTGCACGCTCAAAAAGCTTTTAATGAAAAGACTTATTCATTGCGATAAATTAGCGCTAATTCGATTCTGTTTTAACAACAGCTTCCTATTTAGACCCAGCAAGTTGATATCGCCTATCGTTGTGGGGGAGAAAAACGAATTGAAGTTACACCACTGCACAACTACTCTGTAATGCTTTGAGAAAACATTAATTTTTGTTGATAATAATTTAATTGTGGTGTTCTGACGTTTGCAGGCCAGACTCTTAATATTTAATCATTCTGCGTGCTTTTGGCGTAAGCTTCGAGCCTTTAAGCCGGAATCACGTAAAACGATTAATCATTTGTTTTTGTAGTTAGATTTTTTGATTGATTGATCCATATTTATCCCCCCACTCACCAGGAATCAACGCTAGTGCTTTATTTTCGACGAATACCCGCCTAAGAGTTGATCGTATTTCAAGCTTTTTGAGTGACATTTGACTTTTTTCACGTAAATGGTCTAAGCCACCAAGCAGAGATAATAAGAATCATTGTAAGTGTATTATCCAAGGACGCAACGTTGAACCCAGATCGTTTGATTGTCGAAAAAGCGATGCCTTTATCCTTTTGGCCACGCTGCCAAGTTAGATTTAAGCATCTACAGTGCTTCATATTTGTAGCTTCTCTTATCAACTCCTCTGTCTTCACCGTGGCTCCTGTCCTATCAGGCATCGTGGCCAACCCAGCGAATCCAGCAGCTCTGCTAGCACCCGACATTTCCTCGGTCAGTGGTGCTCTTAGTGCCGTCATGCCGCCTGCTGTCAGTACTCCGGCTCTATTAGGCGGACAAGGATCAAGCGTAGGAGGCCAATCACCTTCTGAAGCTGACAAGTAAGTTGATTGGTAGGCATTTGACTATGTAGTCGTTACAACTGAAACAAACTTGTCGGCTTCAACAATTGCAATCTTTTTTCCTAAGTTTGGAATAATGGACAAACTTCTTGAATAAGGGTTTCCACATCTAAACTGATTGGTTGATTCATTTTCTAAGATATTGTAATGTTAATGGATAATGCATAGTCTCAGTTTTAAGAAGAAAATTATTGGGTATTGCTTTAAATGTTCTTGCTAATTTGTATAATTTATGTCAAGTGGTTTTGTTTCAGCATTTTGCTAACACGGACTTTTAACCTAACTCCCTTATCGTAACTTTTATGCGTTGGAAAGTCTGGTTAGTTTGTCACACATGAAAAAAACACGTACTCGTAAGAAATTTAAAAGATTAATCATTCACCCAAGCAAATAATTTCTCGATAAACTTAAACATGCTCTAAACAGCACCACTTACGGAGATCTATAGAACTTTGATTATAAATTCGAACCTTACAGAGTACTTTGAGGCACGCTGGAAATGCAGTACATCACATGGCATCGCGACGAGTCAAAAAGTACGTTGGGATCATTTACCAAAGTTCCCGTTCATATTTTAAGACAATTTCGGTCGCTCAAATAATTGCTTTAAATGATTAATGTACAATCGCTAAAAAAGAACTATGTACAGTGGTATATTATTATTTGAAAATCTATACAGACGTTACTTTATGAACTAAATCTGCAGTGGAAGTTGTTATGACTTCTCAAAAGTCGACCGCGATGAAGTCAAGCTTTTTTGGTTAAATCAGCAGTCTTAAGACCTACAAAAAATTCTACAATAGGCAAAATCCGTATTTTTTTCTCCGATCGGAATTGATATGCCACTTTTTTTTGTCTACATAATATTGAAATGGCTGGTATTTTAGGGTTTGGTCAATCACTAAAAATTGCGCATCAACGGTCTGTTGGAGCGTTTTTGAATCACTTCCAAACATATATTAGGCTATATATGGTAAATTTTCGTTTGATTCTGTATTTCCTAATTCAAAATGAGACATTGGGCTGGGAAATTAACTTGTTATGTTTTCTTTCAAGGTATCTTGATAGAATTTAATATATATGCATATATTATTTTTTTATTTAAACATCTTGACTGAACATTGCAAACTTGATGTTTGAGAATTTTTGATTTCTCGGACTCCTTTTGTTAGGTATTCTAGGATTAAGTTCATTGGTGGTTAATTAAGTAGCCAACAATCACACACGTATCGCATGGTAGAAATCGTATCAATGATAGCTTTAGCTACCCATTAGTGCTAGTTGTTTGGAAGGAACACTATCATGTTTCCATTGTTCTGGAGCTTTTTACTAACAGCTCTTGTAAAGCAAAATCCTTGTTTTGGTTGGAATGTTTGTGCTAATGTTTTTTGTAATATCGAGTTGGACAGACATAGACATTGTTAGAAATTGAAGATGTTTCAAAGATCAGTATCGAATAAAGTGGATTCGTACGGATCTGAGTGTCAAACACCTAGTCCGGAGGAGTACAAAGAAACTCTGGGTGGTACAGCTCAGGCAAGCTTTCATAATGAACTTCAGGCCATGCATGAATGGGCAGGGTAAGATGAGATCAAAGCTACACAGTTGCAACATTTTTGGCAATACTGTTTGATTCATTGGAACTCTCGGGCTTTTTCCTGTGGATGAGAGCGTTTGTGTAAAGAGATGCCACAACATAGAACCTCGCCCAGATACACAATATTGCCGAAATCACAATTGTATGCTTTTACAAAACAATTTGCTGCAACTTTCAAAGCAAAATAATATTCTATTGGCTTTTTTAGTTTTGCTGTACTCATCAGTCATTTATACTAACTCAGTAAAGTAATCACAGAACTTCATTTAGTCCAATTAATTGAATTATGTACTTTGCTAGAATGAAATTTCTCCCATGCTATGTACCTTATTTAAACATTACAACAAAGAAATATTAAATTCATTCAAACTTTTTAAAAATTTAACTTTATTGAAAATAACATTGTAAAGACTTCAATCCCATCGAGCTTTTTGCTTGTATGTGCTAGGTATCAAGCTGTTGAATTTTTTGGTATCGCTGCTTGTTTTAATGAAAGCGTATAGAAATGCATAATTGTTTTTTTAATATTTTGTCTATACTGTGCAGTATCTAGCTAAAATATCTGTAAATTTCACGATAACATAAAGATAAGCACAACCGTATTTGACAGACTTAGTAAAGTTTGGTTAAACTGATGCAGAATTAAAATGTAAAGGTTGTAAAATTTTATTTGAAGATTTAAGGTTATAATGCTTGATTTTTTGCAGTTTTATGACTCCAATAAATTTTATAGAATGAGCAGTGGCGGTAATGGGGGAGGTGGAGATGTAACGGACAATGAAGCAGAGGGAGTTTGGAGCCCGGATATAGAACAAAGTTTTCATGAAGCTCTTGCCATTTATCCCCCTTGCGGTCGCAGAAAAATAATTTTGTCTGATGAAGGGAAAATGTATGGTGAGTAGTACGATAACTTTTAGCTAAGTCGAAACAATGAGTAAGATTGAACTTTCTAAGAAGACTGACTGCTTAAGTTTCAAGTTCTATTTTTTTACAAATCTACAAATACTTTATAATATATATTGTAATTTTACAATATTGCGTCTCGGTAAACAAAATACTTAGATTTTAGGTACTGTGTATGGAATTTTTTTAAATTTTACAAAATTGACATTTGTCAAAACGCACATTTAATCACTTATCACACAAAAATTGAGGCATCTCGAAATTCATACTAGGCGCTCCATACCACAGTTCTGCAACTACAAACAATATGTCAACAGTGAGATTCTTCACACTCCGTCATCCACTTCGTGAAGGTTTATGCACTGCTGGAGTCTGTTTGTGTATTTGAGCGTTAATTGTTATCGTATAATCGATTTAGTTCTGGCGAAGTAATTACAACTGCTAACGTTAAACTAGGTCAGCAGAGATCAAAGCCATGAGATTCTCTTTGCCAAGAAGCAACCTGATTGCTGCAATTGGTCACCATAAAACGTTCTTTGCACAAACATTGCAAAGATGATGAGATATCTTCAAAATGGATAAAATTAGAAATAAGCAAATTCGAGAATTCATGCCTTCTCAACAAGCTAATAGACAAATCTGAACACTATTCACATAGGAAGGCTTTTTTTCACCGAAAATTTTTATCTACTTTTTTATTAATTCTTACTCAAATCAAACCCAAACTCAAATGCTTACTCTAAAACTATCCCCAAATAGAACCCAAACCCTAGCTTAAACTCTAATTTAAACCGCTAAAAAAGAAAATGAAAAAAGCTCGGGTAAATATTTTTCATTTTCGTTTTATTCTCTTTAACTTGAAAATATTGGTGAAATGGTCACTACTATTCACTTTTTCGCAAATTTATTTCTATTCTTGTGACGTCACAGGAATATTTTCTTTGATTTAAATATAAAAAAGTATGTCGCCGTACATTTTCATGCCACAGCAATTAGAGACTCAATTAATTGTGTTGTGTTTGCCCTGTTTTCAAAAAAAAGCAATTAAGTGAAACAACCAAAACCTATTTAATAATATGCTTCTACTTGCGATTGCTAAAATCTTCAAGTCTGCGAAGGCTGAATTGAAATTTTGCACCTGAAAAAATTGCGCCATATCTACGAAGTGTATTTTTTAAGTGGTGACGCAATGCGATATTGTAACGCCCTCAACCCATCCCGACGGGCTAGCTTTAAATAGATTGCATTTTTTTGCCAATAATTATTGGTGAGTTGTGGTAACTTAAGATGCAGCATCATTTGAGATTGCAAGTTCCACTACCAACCGTTTTGGTTTCCGTTCTTAAACATAGTCTGTCGCGCGCGATTCGCTCCAGCAGTCTTCTCTCTATTTAATCATTTTATACTTTACACAGCATAACTGATTGTTTACGTAACACACAAAATCACTTGAGCGCGCAGATTACTGGGTTTTTGCGCGAATTGACGGCTCGGAAGCCCATCAACACATAGTGGAGTGTTATGACGTGGCAAAGGAGAAATATCATTATTGATGAGGATGTGTTGATTAAAATTGCTGTTTGTTTTTAATGTTATTTGGCACTTGTCTCTTAAAATGCTTGGATATGACCAATTCTTGGTATAGAAAACTTTTTAGGCTTGGGATTTTGACTTCCAAGTATGAAACTTACAAGCTGCGAGAGTCACGGCTCGATGTTTAATAACTGGTTATGCGTTGGCGCTCAAGAGGTGATAAATTTGTTTTTTTGTAACCCATTGATGCGCAACAAAGAGATAGCTAGCAACTACTTTTCATTGTTTTTTGACAATATAAACGACTAAGTTGACTTCATAGTCGAAGAAAAAGCAACTAAATTGTGGTTTGCTTTGTACAGTATACAAAAACAGTAGCTGTTTTGCAATGCTTGATTATTGGATTTAATATTTTAGTTTTTGCAAAGTTTTATTTCGAAAGTTATGACTTTTGCATTCAGCATCTTCAATTCTTCATTCCTAAGGTGTGATGGAGATTGAGGTCAGTTTAATGATCGCTGAGTTTGTTACGGATGAGTAACATCAAACGGCCTCGCCTTTTTCCTGTTTTTTGATCTGTATTGTTTCAATTGATTTTATTTAATTTTCGATTTCAACTCGAACTACAAACTAAATGATTGTGAAGTGTTTGTTTCCTGTCATCCTTTCTTAGTCATGAAGAGATATTATTGATTAAAATGATTATTTGTTTAAGCTTTATTCTACTAACGTAATAACTAGCTTATTGCAATGATTGTGTTATGATGCCAATGTCGTTTGGATTTGTAACAAATATCCAATAGCATTTCATATTTCGTGAAATACTGTATGTTCCACGTAAAATTAACATATTTTAACTATAATATCATACTGTAGGTGCTAGAAAAGATTGCACTTTTCACCGAAACAAAAATGCAACAATGTAATTATAGTTTTGCGGCGAGTTTTTGGAGTTCATCATAGCTTAGCTTTTTGCTTAAAAATATGACTACGTTTTACCACAGTTGCGCACTACAGATGAACTAACTCCGATGCTATATACCATCATCTAAAACAGAGCCTACTAAAATAAGGTCTAACTACTGTGCTGAAAACTAATTCTTAACTACCAAAACCAAAATCAAGATAAACTTAGCAAAAAACTGTGAATAATTATTTTTTTATATCTGCTGTGCCACGATAATTATCGTTTTGAAATATTCTCCTAAAGAGTTAGGACGACAACAAGCAGAAAGCATTTTAAGCAATAATCCACTTAATATTTATTCCGTTTATGTGGCCAGTAAAATGATAGCAACTCTCGAAGAAGACAAATTGCATTGCTACTAAGCCAATCAAATCTGCCTGAACAAAATTGCAAAAGTTAATCAATACTATCGTCCTTTGTATTTTAAAAGTCATTTTTGTTTTGTAGTAGTATTTTTTTTTTTCAAAATAATGTCAAGTACAGAGCGTACAGGATGTTGTAGTACCTTTTGCAGTGATGGGTTAACGGTGTTGTTGATAGTTGGTGCCTTCTTACTGCACAAAGGAAGTTAATCTCGAAACAAGTTGACCACAATCCGATATTGAAGTTTATTTCATTTAAGAAAATTTCGTTAAAGCTTCAATATTAACTACAGTTTTTGAAGATTTAACAAATTAAAAATAAAAGTTGTCTGATTAGCGGATGTTTAGGCCTTGTATGATCCCGAAAAAGCTACTTGTTCATTAAGTTGTGCTATGTTTTGTATTTAAGCGGTTTGTTAGATTGTTTTAGTTACTTGCTTGCAAAAAAGATACATTTGTTGCAATATTCATGCCTAATACGAAGCAACTCCTTTCGTGGCGTTAATTTCCGCGATTTATTTGCCTCTCCGACAAAATTAACTCGCTTTCTTCATTAATATTTCAATTCTTTACGCTAATTACTTGAGCATGGCAGAACATTAACAACAAAATAATAGTGTATGGTGAAATTTGCTGCCCATTTCAAATGAATGTGGATGCAGTTATTGTTCTACCATACTTCTTTTGAGTTATGCATATCAGATATCAACAACTGCTACAAAAAATCACTATGCGCATTTACACGGGCGACTTTTTTGCGTGCGATTTTGATAAAAATGGATGTGGTAGAGTTGCATTTACTCAACGGCGGTTTTGATCATGATAATTGGGACCTTAATGATGGAAGTAATTGTCTTCAGTTGGTTTCATACCAATATTGTTATAATTGAAAACTTTAGAAGAGAATCGATGCTGCGATAAAAAATCGCAGTAAGATCAGTTCCGATTTTGTTTTAAAAAGGTTTAGAATATCACTGTCGGAATGAAAACAACTTGAGACAGTCATTTTCAGCAGTAAGATAACTTTCATCACAATGAGAACCATTATTGAATAGATGCAACTTTGCCACATCCATTTTTATCAAAAAATCGCACGCAAAAAAGTCGCCCGTGTAAATGCGGCTTAACGAAAATGTGCTAGAAGGACTTATTTGAGTAATTTTGATTGTACGTAGTGTTTGAATTTATCAAAACTAATGTAAGAAAGAAAAGTAGCTGCTAATTTTTTTTACATGGCATAATTTACCTTAGCTTGTTGTTAAAAGTTTTATTAAAAAAATATTGCAAACAATCGATTTAGTAATTATAAAGACATGGACTCATAGTTGAACGTGATTGCTTTTAAATATCGGTTCTTGTTTAGGTCGCAACGAATTGATAGCGCGATACATAAAACTCCGTACAGGAAAAACAAGAACCAGAAAACAGGTTAGTTTGCGAAGCCTGGTTGAGCGTGTTACGTTAATTACTAAACTTTTAACATTTTTCAGGGGTTAAATTTAATCGCTGAAATAGTCAAATTGAAACATATCGCAAAATGTCGTAGAGTAAAGTTAAAAAATTTTTGTGCTATTTGTCTATTTTGTTATACGTATACGTAGTACGTATAGATAGATTTTGGATACTTCTAAATCCGATCCTTTCCGAATTGCAAGAATGTTTTTGTTTTTTTTGAATGTTTTGCACTGATTGGAACTACAAAACTTGATAAACATCACTCGGAAATCTTTATTGCTCATTCCCGAGCCAGGTCAACTGACCGCGACAAACTGACCGCGATCCAACGGTTTCGTCACAGTGATTTGATCGCTGATTTTGTCACAAAGTGAGGGTTTGGGCAAGATGGCTCTGGGGATAGTAAAATATGCTTATGATCGCGCTTCTCAGCAAATCGGCGTCATTTGGTTCGCGGTGAGTTAGTCGCGGTCAGTTGTCGTGGACCCGTTCATTCCAACGAGTCTACGAATTACCGTAAACCGTTCAGTATTACCTTAAATCCCTAGTGTATTAACAAGAATGATATGCATACTGTGGAACATGCTCCAGCTGCAGTTTTTTTTTTTTTTTTAATTATCAACCTTTGATTTCCTAAAAAGAGGCATCAAGAAGAATGTGTGACATTTTCCAGCAGTATAATTTTTTGCTGTTTTTGTAGGTATCAAGCCACATACAAGTATTGGCAAGAAGAAAATCGAGGGAAATGCAGTCACAGTTCAAGGTAGAGGTGTGTTAATCTTGATATATATGGGGGTTTTTGTTAGTCTTTTACAATGGGTTTGCTTGTAGATTTTTTGTAACATGATACGGTTGTTACGCCATTCAAAATCATAAAGCTTAGGAATTGTCTTGTGGTCTACTCTCTACAATGGACAAGTATTAGAATGACTTTTAGCTTTAGAGGTTTAGGGATTGCTTTAGTTCAATGTTTTTCATCCAAGCTGATGCATCTTCGACACTTAAAAGTATGAATTAAAAAAAAAAATTATCGATACTTTTTGTACATAAGAAGTTAACTTACGGCTGAAGTATTTGGACAAAATATAAAACTAATCTGCAATATTTTCATTGCATATTGTTAAGAGACATTACATACAGTGAATACAGGTTTCAGATTTAATTTACAAATCAACTTATGTCTGCAGTAGCATTCTTTCTAAAAATCTTTTAATGAGGAAAACTTGCTGGTATTATGGCATAACTAGCAGAATTAAAAGTATTAGATAAAACTGCGTTTGTCAAAATGTTGATTTTTGATGGGGTAGACTTTATTTTACTGTAGTGCAATTTATCACCGTGCATATATTTTACTTCAGGATCAAGCAACAAAAGACAAAGTCTTGCAAAGCATGGCTTCAATGTCCTCCGCTCAAATTGTGTCGGCCGGTGCTATTCAGAACAATCATTTAGAATTAAACCAAATTCGACCTTACCCCAAAACACAGGTAATTGCTTGTTAATATTAAGCTATCAGAAGGAACTTGTTTTAGCAGTGAGAAAAATACACAAACAACGTTTTAAATTAAGTTGCATTTTTGCTAGAAAACTCACTAAGAAAACATAAGTGAAAGCCATTCAAATGACAAATCAATTTTATCTTGCTAAATACTGATAACAGAGGTAGGATTGTAACCGTGGCGTCAATGAAAATACCTTGCACCATGAGATGCTTAATAAAGTAGATGGATAAAAATATAGCTTTCACATGGCGATGCTACTAAAAAGTGCAGCTACGGATAAAATTGAAACCTGCTATTGCTTCAAGCTCCCCAATCCATTTAACCTTGTGACCGTTTTTCAGCATAAAATACCTCTATTTTCAGCGTCCGCAGTTGAAAAAGTGGACTTAGGCCAGGGTTCGAAATTAACGCTTGCCCGACGCAAGCTGAAATCGCCTCAGGCAAGTTATTTTTTGGCTTAACTTACCCGACGGGCAAGCCAACAAAATACAGCATATTAAACAACATCAAACAAGATTATTTAAAAATCCAGTTTAGGTCCGCTTTTGTTGCAATAAAATAGAATCAAGTTGAGAAAGATGTTGCTGGGTTTATTTCAGCACTTTGCAAGCAATCGTACGCACATAATTTATCGCAATTAACACTTCTTAATCGCACGCAAATTTTTCGATACTCGGATGCGTTTTGCAACTTTTTGGCACAAAGAGCTATTTTTTATTTTTATTTTTTGAGAAAAAATTTCCCTCGCTTGCCGCGTTAACCGCTGTTTCAAATATCACAAGTACAACACTATACCCTGCGCTGCATGAAGACAACATCTAGAATTTTCTAGAATTTTTTTAGTTATGATTATTTTGAAGATCTTTTTTAGCTCCTACAGCTTTAAAATTACGGCTTCCTAGCTGGTGTAGTTTCCTAAAATATTCGCGGTTGAAAATGCATTAAAATCGAAAAATTATTTTGCGTTTAATGCATTTGGAAAAAGTTATTCATTAAATTACCTTACCATAACAATCGCGCAAAAAAACCTGATTCTCGAAATAGGATACACGTACTATGGAAATTCAGTGTTTTTATCAAGAGGTACATTTTACAATTTTTTTTCCAAAAGTAAACAGCCTCAAAACTTATTGTGCCTTTTTTTCTCGGGCAAGTTAAAATTTTCTCTTGCAAGTAGACTTTTGATATCACTTGCCCGACGGGCAAGTGGTTAAAAAAGTTAATTTCGACACCTGACTTAGGCTCAAACCCCGGTCGGTCAAACCGAAGATAAGCAATAGGATGTTTCATAATTTCACCTTTTTTGAAATTAAAAATGCTTGGGGTCTCATCAGATCGGATTTCGGCCACAATGAAGAAATAAAAAAATTTTTTTTCGATTACTTGCTGTTTTGAGGGCGTCCCGCCCCCCCAAAGTTTGATATTTTTGGACGCGGGGAAACATTTTTTGACTTGTGCGATATCTCCTTAAAGAAACGAGATAGAGAGTAATGTTTGGTATCAAAATTTACAGAATGGTCGACTTCCTATCTGCAGTCAATACATTCGTAATCGCTAACTCCAACAGAAACGAAGTTATTTACGAAAAACTGTTTTAGCACTCAGTAAAGCTGAAGATAAGATAATATCAAGTCAGTACCGACTTGGCATACAAAGCAAATCAAACTGCAAAACAGTCATATGCAAAAAGAAAAAAATCAAACAGTTTTAGAACGAAAACAACAAATGGAACATCTCATTACACACTGCCTTGCATTTATACTGCTCGAGAGGTCCATTTGGGGATGCTCTTTGGCTCCTAAAGGTGAATTTACACAGTATCCGTTTTTCGTACGTTTTTGTCCGTTTTTTTACGTTTTTGCTTCTCCTTGACAAAGTATGCGCTTTTTCATCCGCATTTTCATGTGCCCATATCCGCACTAACCAGACAGTCTCATACTGGACAAAAGTTTTCCGAAAAAAATTTTTTGCAAAGGGGTACAGCTCTATTTTGAAATATCGCTCTTATCGTTCATACAAAACATTTTTGAACAAAATTTTTATCTATATATAACAGTCTACTTAGTGCGGATATGGACTTATAAAAATGCGGATGAAAAAGCGCATACTTTTTCAAGAAGAAGCAAAAACGTAAAAAAACGGACGAAAACGTACGAAAAACGGATACTGTGTAAATTCACCTCAAAGGTACGGATACGTCGATACAGAGTTTTAAAATGGCTAAAATTTTTGAGCCTGCAACAAAGTTTTTTACCTCCCGTGGACGATTAGAGAAACAAAAACAACGAAACGAATACAGTAACAAAACAAAAAACACATCAACTGGAGCTACTACGTAAGTATGAACGTAGACGAATATCTGTCTGGTTTCTTCGTGAAGAATTGTCTCGAATCTTCTTGCGATGCAACCAATCTTTCAGCTTGCCTATTTCCCTTTCATTGCAGCGATTATGATTTTCGATAGATTTCCAAAATTCGGCTGAGCCAAACGAGATGCATGGCGCGGTTTTACTGGAAATGGTAAAAAAGTCTCTTAGTTTGGCTCGTCTCGTCAAAAGCAAATCTTCAATTGCCACTTCTTCCGGCAGCGAAGTAAGAGATGTCAAAACTTCCTTGGTCGTTGGTGGATTTTCAGAGTAGACACTTAAAGCAATATTATGTGGCGAAAGCCAACTCTTTGCATGCTGCAAAAAGTACCGGTTCACTACTTTACACACCTCCGAATCGACTGCTTCAAAAGCTAACAAGAGATCCCTTTGAAACAATGTCACAAAAGGACCCTCACATGCATGTGGTTTAAGGTGAATCATCAGAAATGAAGGCAAATACACAGAAACAATATATGACACAAGCTTTGAGAGTTTTGTCTTCTCTACAGTAGTAAGATCGGAAGAGTGAAATAAAAGCATTCGCAGATAACCATTTGCTGTAGTTAACCAACGGGAGTGACTAACTTCTTCTTGTTTATACCATAGCAAACTTTTGAGATTGGCTGGTATATCCATAAAAAACTGACAAGACAAAACCAGTAAGCACATCTGGTCGCTGCGAAAGCCTGCATCAGCGCTGTTTCTCATACTTTTTTGTTTAGAAAACCAGCAAAGTTTGTTTTGAAGATGTAGCTTAGCAATGGGGGTAATGCGTACATCTAGAGCTTCTCTGTCAATCAAAGTCTTCGGAGAACCACTGGTGATAGACTTGATTTTGTTTAAAAGAGTGCCTTCTACCAATGTATTTGGACCTTTGCTTTTACCTTCAACCTCATCAATAACATGAGATAGATAAATTTCATTTATGTGAAACATACACTCTAACGAATGTATATCATGTTTAAAATTTTCAGCAATGTAATCTTGAAGGCGTTTGTTGATGCGAGTCTTTTGACCAGTATTCACTCTGCATGTATCGCTCATAACAGAATAAATTTTGCTCAGTATTCCGCCACAAGTTTCATTAACAATTGTATGGAACACCGCTTCACTGTTTACAGATGTTTCCGGCAAGTATGATTTTACCCCAACTACCTTCTCTACTTTTTTCCTTGTTAATTTGCTGTAAAATTGTACCATAAACACATACCTTTCCATTCCAATGATTTTCCTGCTGTCATGATGTAACTGCAGAAACTCTGATTCACTTATTGCAGACTCACACTCTTTTAATGAGAACAATCTTGCTTCCACTCTACGTCTGTAGACAGTGGCAGGAGATGCAGCTATACTTCCACCAACAACAGCTAATATTTGGTCAGATTGTTGACGTATAGATGTATGGCGTCTTTCTGCCAAAGTACAACTGTTTGTGTTAATAGAGAGTTTCCGCTTTTTTGTGTATTTCTTTCCTCCGGCGATAGGTTTAGGAAAGAAACTGGGATCATCTGAATCGGTAGTTTGGATGTCCTCATTCAGCAGAGTTGAGTCAGATGCTGCTTTATCCTTTGGTCTTAACCTGCTTTCCAGTGTGAGGCCTGATGAACAGTTACTCGACTGAGCAACTGAGTAAGAGCAGGATGGTTCGTCTACCTGCATGCGTGGCGTAGCTTGATGCTTCAGCCGGTTTTGGATTTTATTCGCATAAACTTTATCCAGGGATGAAGACATGTACATTTTTCTGTGGGTCCTTTGGTCTTTCAAAAATTCGATTTCTTCTTGTGGAATCCTGTCTTCCCAACAACACGAGCAGAACATCTTGCCGTTGTGTATTGGAGGATTAAGAGCTATTGGGCATTTGCATTTGGAAATATCAAAAACTAAATCCCACCATTCGTCGCTAACCAGCAATTCCTTTTTCTTGCTCATCTTTTTGGCCTTTTTCTCCGCTTTTTCGTGTTTGTCAATTATTTCTTTACATTTAGTCAAAATTCTAATTTCGCTTTTTACAGTAAGACCAGCTTTCAGCCAAATTTCACGCACATTGTTTACCAGCTCCTGTTTAACATCCGTAAAAACTGGCAATTTCTTGAAGAATTTGGGGTCTGTACTACATAAGGTTTTGCGTAAGAATTCGTAGTGATTAACAACATTTCTTGCTTGGTAACACATTATTGGCAAACTTTTCGCAGCTTATCAAAAACTTGCCAAATTTAGATCTTGTAGCTGACATTGTCTTATTCCAAAAGGAGTTAACTAACACGTGGCAAAGCATTTATAACGACCAAACTATTACGACGTAACAGACGGACAGTATATAACTATTTTTAATGAGAAGAAGTTCTATGATATCATAACTTTAGGATTTCACACTATTGCAGTCTTGAAAAGTAAAAAAAAGTGGCAAAAAACAGTTTTTCGTAAATAACTTCGTTTCTGTTGGAGCTAGGGATTATAAATGTATTGACTGCAGATAGGAAGTCGACCATTCTGTAAATTTTGATACCAAACATTACTCTCTATCTCGTTTCTTTAAGGAGATATCGCACAAGTCAAAAAATGTTTCCCGCGTCCAAAAATATCAAACTTTGGGGGGGCGGGACGCCCTCAAAACAGCGAGTAATCGAAAAAAAATTTTTTTATTTCTTCATTGTGGCCGAAATCCGATCTGATGAGACCCCAAGCATTTTTAATTTCAAAAAAGGTGAAATTATGAAACATCCTAATAAGCAATGTAAGGTACTGTACTACAAAGTGCCTCATTCACAGCTTTCCTGCCTTTGAAGTTCATTAACAAAAGGAATAGTCTGGCAAACAGGCGGACAGCTTGACTCAAAGACAGCAAGTCTACTTGAATGTTTTCTGGCCTAGGTATCTTGGTTAATAAAGGTGCATTTTCAATTACAGTTGTCAAGTTGCATCGATTTGTTTTCACTAAGCTAATTAAATAGTAGGAAATGGGGCAGTATTGTAAATTGTCTGATATTATCTTTTTTCCAGTTTGCGTTTACTTAAAACTGTTCTTTTTTAGTTTTGGAGTGGAATCGCTCAGCAAGAAGCAGAGTAAGTACACTAGTATTTCTGAACCAATGCCAAAACGTGTGGTATTTAACTTTATCTCAACAAACGATCTATTTTTCATCTCTTTAGATAAGATTCTTTTCGATTATTCACTGTAACGCTAAATGAAAACGCATCACGAATGTTTGCATAATTCTAAGCGGGTACAGATTTTTTCAAAAACTTAGCGAATCATAAATACTAAGCATTCTGCAATCTTTTTGTATCAACAAACCTCCGCAGAGCATCTTTTGGGGTTCAGTTTGCTGGAGTTTTGACGAGGTGGACCAGTATGGCAGGTCGTCTGCTTGACTTCAAACGAAAATACCGCATGCGCCGTGAATGTTTTTTTCCAAGGTACATGATGACCCGCACAGCAACCATTAGTTTACTAAACCCATGCTCTTACCGACTGAGCCATGCCAACTATATTTCAGAACTGAGATTCTTCATCTTTCAAAATTGAAAATAATCAATGAGTTCTGTATTTATTTGTAGCGTAAAACCGTTCAACAACCCTGCATTTATGGGAATTCACGCCCAACAAGGAATGGGAGTTGGGAATTTACCTGGATCAAACCAAGCTTCTGCAAGAGCAATTTCCACTTCCGATACAGGTTGACATCAATATTAGATAGTTTTAGTTTTCACAAAAACAATGCAACATTTAAGAAAAAATATACGAGTAATATTTTGCTTTTTTTGTTAAAATTGATCGAATACGTTAACATGACCTAGTATGCCCTAGAAATGTTAAAAAAAAAACAACAACTATACATAGAGCTGCTTCGGAGGTATTAGAAACAACTGTTCCAGTTGCAGAAAGATGCAAAGCAGTGATAAATGAAATAATAGAACCCATCTTGCGATTCAGAGTGTTTTAAGTGATTTGGTCGCAGTCAATTTATTGCTTAACACATACCTAAATCTACATAGGAAAAAAAAAAGAAAACAATCGTTTGATTTTTTTGCAGTTTATCGCCCTCCAGCGATAACGGGTCCACCTTGGGAAGGCCGCCAAATGGCAAGCAAGAATCTTCGATTGGTCGATTTTTCAGCATTTCTTGAACAACAAGACGAAATTGACAGAGTATGTTTTGCCTTTAATGCTTTTCAAACGTTTAGATAATAGAATAAATGTCTTAGTCCTTGTGACTACTTTTTATGAACATGACTGTTTTCAAAACAAGGCAACACCGCTAAGTCATTCAGTGATATTTTTAATATCATGGATAGACCTTTTCTGTTGTTTTAAATGAGTTTAGTTAAAATTCTCTATCAGTTTTGATAAAACATTGTCTTTCTCCTCATCTTGCTTTTCAGTAATATTTTTTGAACTTTTTGGTATTAGCTCAACAATTTTGGTTAGAAATTGTTGGGCTCCAATTTACAAAGAAAGGAGCTTTCTATCAGATCAAACCAATACTAACAATAAAAAAATGCAACACGTAATACTTGAAAGCCGTATTTGCTGAGCACCCTAGTATTTCAGTAAAAAATGTTTTAGTTACCGCAGTTTGCTACAAGTGGGCATTAGCCATGTAGTTTTGTTATTCTTTTTAGTTTTTGCACTTTTGAAACGTATTATCTTTTTTAGTATTCGAAGCACTTATTCGTCCACATTAACCAGTCAACTCCTTCGTACAACGATCCTCTCCTCGAACCCGTAGATGTTCGGCAAATTTACGACAAATTTCCGGAGTCGAACGGAGGCTTGAAAGATTTATATGAAAAAGGACCGAAAGACGCATTTTTTCTTGTTAAATTTTGGGTAGGTGTGTTGGAAGAGTTTCAATCAATGTGTTCATTACATTCGTGTGATTGTAATTGCAATTACATTTTATTCACCAGGTTGCCTTGACCAGGAGAAAGCGAAGGGATCTTTCGGTCTTCGTGTTAAGCTGCCACTTGCCCACCTGTCTCCACACAAGGTGGAGGCTTCACACTGCCCCTTTAATTGCTGAACGTCAAGCAGGGAAGCTGTGAATTCTAATTTTTGTAGTTTTTGGTTTGATCCGACCGGGAATCGAACCGTAGTCTACCGTTTCGGTAGCAGACGTTCTAACCACTCGACAACTGATTGGTTTAATCAATCAACCAGTTAAGTTTTTATGCTTTCAGGCGATAAATAAAAATTGACTAACTAGAGATCTTAAATTGATATTGTCCTGTTCTCAAAAATATTGGAAGCAAATTATACACTTTGGAACGATCAATTTTTTGAAATCTTTACTCAGTGCTATGTCCAACTCAATACAAATTTAGACCGAAATAGTCCACGGCTCATACTATTTTGAATGTTATATTCTCAACTTGCTTTAATAATGTTCGTAGAAATCAAGTAAATTACAGGTTTCCTGCTATTGCAACCAAATCTTTGGACGCTGTTGAGCCCAAAGGTTTCCGTGCTAAATTAAAACGTTATGGCATTAGGGGGGTGTTGTAAAATTTTTAACCGCACCTCACTGATTGATTTCAAAGTGTTATAGTCAGTAGCGTATCCAGGGGGAGCAATCCCCCCATAGGTCTGTCAATCAAAATGCAGAATTAGGAAAATACCACGTTTTTGGTTCATCTGAGACTGTTTTTTGCAATGGAATGGACCAAAAAGTAATTTAAAGTACATTTTGAAACATATATTTAGTGGGAAGGCAAATTTTTCAAAAATAAAGCTCACAAATTAACGAAAACTTTGAATAATGGCCCAAAATAGGAATCAAGTTTGTTCGCTAGTGTAAAAATGCTGAACATAGGTTTCATCGATAAATATATTATAAACTCGGGAATAGAGGGGGGTGGGGCTCTTCAGTATTCAATATTAGTTAATTACCAACCACTTTTTTCAAATATCTTTCCATTAGCCCCCCTCCCTCAAATTAAATTATTTTTCTCTGTAAAATATGAACATAATAGGTAACTCCGTGTGAGTTTTATTAAACTATAGGATTTTATGATTTACCAGCTCCACTGCCAGAATTCTCAAAACAAACCCCCCCAATTGCGAATTTCTGACTCCGCGCCTGGTTATAGGTTGTGATAATTATTCTTCAAAGTTTAATCTCGATATAGGGATTTCAAAAGGCTTATTCATTGGATCGGTGGTCGTACGTTGGCTAACTCTAATTCTTGCGTTCTTCCGGTGAAGTCATAGCAAGCTTGATCTGAAAAGCTTTGTTTTTATTGACGTTTCGTCGGTCATGACGACCAACATCATCGGAATACGAGCAACGATAAAGAACTACGACTGAAGCTACGTAGCATCAATATGATAATAAAAACAATAAAATGTCAATAAATAAATAAATAATAAATGTCAAAAAAATGTCAATAAACACAAAGCTTTTAAGATCAAGCTTGCTGTGACTATGACTTCACCGGAAGAACGCAAGAATTAGAGTTGGTTTACTTATGCCCGGTGAACATCAAACCTTTAGGCCTAGTAGGCCTTTACCTACGTTGGCAATTTTTGGTCCTACGTTGCTCAATACAATCTACCTACTTAAATGTCATATCAGCATTTAGCGGCGCTTAGTCCTTAACTTCTATAATTTACAGGCGGATTTGAACGTAATAATTGCAGACGATGGTTCTGCATTCTACGGGGTGACGAGCGAGTTCGAAAGTCAGGAGAATATGACGATATCCTGCTCAACAAAAGTCTGTTCTTTTGGGAAACAAGTCGTCGAAAAGGTTGAGGTACAGTATATGGATTGTGTAGCAAATGTACTGCATGTACTAAAAGAAGGTAATTTATAAGTTGCAAACGAGATGATGTTGAAATACATGTTTTGAAAATGAAATTGAATTGATCACGTATATTTTTGGAGAAAATTAGATGTCTATCTCTTTATTATAGTAGCAGACAGTGGCGGATCTAGAAAATTTTGGTGGGGGGGATAATAAAAATTTTAAGCACAAAACCTCAAAAATTCGGATGTCTTCACCGAAATTGAGAGTGAATTTTCGGTCGAAATCGGAAATTCAAACGTTTTTTCCGCCCAAAATCAGGTGGTCTCCAGAAAAAAAAAAAAAGGTCTTCACCGAAATTAAGACTGGTTTTTCGGAGAATCAAACGTTTTTTCCGCCTAAAATCAGATAGTCTCCAAAAAAAAAAGGTCTTCACCGAAATTGAGGCTGGTTTTTCGGAGAATCAAACGTTTTTTCCGCCCAAACTCTGGTGGTCTCCAAAAAAAAACAAAAAAAAAAGGTCTTCACCGAAATTGAGACTGATTTTTTGGCCGAAATCGTTAGGTTTAGGCTGGTGGGGGGATGCACCCCGAAATGGAGACTGATTTTTCGAAATGGAGGCTGATTTTTCGGCCGAAAACGTTAGTTTTAGGCTGGTGGGGGGGGTGCATCACCCCCATCCCCCCCCCTGAATCCGCCACTGGTAGCAGATTGGAATTTTATTATCAACTAAGGCTGAATTCATCTCAGCATTCAAAAACTCGGTTTATTTTTTAAATCTATCAGCAAAATATGCTGACGTTAAATTAAAAGTTAATTTTGCGTAGGTTTGATATTTATTTATTTATTTTGGAATGACAATGGCATCAGTAAACACCTAATACAATTGCTATGATAAATTAAATTTAATCGTATTTATTAGCTGCAGTGTGTACTATTAAAATTGAAAGTTGTTATATTTTCTTTTCAGACCGAGTTTTCCCGACTCGAAAATGACCGATATGTGTACTGTATTAGCCGTTCTCCCATGTGTGAATACATGATCAACTTCATCAAAAAGCTCAAACATCTACCAGAAAAATACATGATGAACAGCGTTCTTGAAAACTTCACCATTTTGCAAGTAGGTTAATGCAGAGATTCTTATCAAGGCTGATTCAAATCATACGTTTTTGAACGAAAAATAATATTATTGGTTGTTGTTTTTTTTCGTTGTAACTATTTTTAAATATTTTATGACGTCACTGCTTGCTATAAAAAAAATCAGTGTCAACCTCCACATGTTCAATCTACGTAAATGAAGATTATACAGGGTTGGCCAAAAAAATTGCTTCCTTGGACAAAGTGTCATTACTTTTTTTTTTGGAATGAGTTACATTTTAAGATTTTTACCATTTCTTTACGACAATATATTGCGTAGCTGTGTAAAATTTTATTAAAAATTTCCTTAAAATAACAGAATTACAGGTGTTTAAATAGTGAGTATCACAAACTGCAATTGCGTGAAAATTAACACGGCACAAATAATAAGCGATTGTTCATTCGTTCAATATTTTTCGATGCGTTTACTTTTGTCCGTTTTCTGCAATCACCAACCGCACACGAGATCGAAACCCATCGATGGCGTTAACATCGTGGAGCTTGGTATTTCAAAGTTATTATCATTTGAAAAAAGTTTTGTTAGCATTCAGGCATTGTTACGTCACAATGAGTACAGAAAGGCGAATTATAAAAAAAAGTTATGTTACCTGCAAAAAAACCTTTGAACGCACTTTGTGAAAAGAGATTGCAGTTTTCAATGTTTAAATGGACGTCATTTTATAACTTCTTGGAATTTCATTGTAAAATTTTAAACAGCTACGCAATATATCGTTGTAAAAAAATGGTAAAAATTTTAAATTGTTATCTCTATGCAAAAAAGTTATGGCACTTTGTCTAAGGGTGCAATTTTTTTTGGCCAACCCTGTATAATCCATGACTCTTTAATAACGGTCATTTCGTATCCAGGTGATCTCCAACATGGACACTCAAGAAACACTTTTGTGTCTCGCGTTTGTGTTTGAAGTGTCGACCTCAGAACACGGTGCTCAACATCACATGTATCGACTGGTGCAAGACTGAAATAGCCGGTGCTGCAACCTCCACCTAACCTCATCCTGTGATGACGTCACGTGTGCCTTGTGCGGCCGATCAGGGAAGAATTAAGACGAAGATATGCAATCGCTTGGTGCCTCTGCTAAGTCAATCCTAGTAACAGCAAGCGACTAGATGTGGTTGAATTGTTTTATTATTTTTGTTCCGTCATGTTTTTTTATAACTAGAATTGTTGTCGCTAAACTTTGTTTTTACTACACTTCGGCATCATGGTGGCGCATTTCACAAAGATCACTTATATTTTGTTGTTTTTATCTGAATTTTAACTTTGTGTACAGACTCACTAAAGGTTTTTATTTTGATAACTGCTAATTTGGTGCTCAACGCGCCGTTTTGTGTTGCTTTTTTTCAATAAATCACGATACAAGTTGACTAAAAACACAATCAACGCTTAATTACAAAATACGTTCTAAGGCTGGTAACAAGAGGGCTATAGAATTGATTTTTAAAGTTCAATGTTTTAAAATGAGAGCTGGTGTAGTGTTATACCGACAGTACCGTACACAAACAATTTGTCTCAACAGACTTTTAATTTTAAATATTCAAGCAAATGCTTTTTTTAAATCAAGTTCAGACAAGCAGATTCATAATAGTTGCGCACTCACAAGCTAATTTCGTTACCTGTTTATAACAATTGGGTGGGTGAGAATGATAACGTTACCTGGGGGCTAAAGTCTCTGTTAGATAAGTCGCTTAGAGAATTTGGCCAGAAAGTAAGGGGGGCTGAGGGAGCAAAGTAATTTAATTCTGTCAAAGGGCTTTCAAATTTTAGCAATTAATTTTTTAAAACGTTGTGCAAACGATTGAAATGAGATCGAAATGGTGTTCCTAAACGGCTGTTTCTTCCGAAAAATTGCCCAGCAGTTGAAGGCTTTGACCAAGGGCTGCTAACTATATCGATTTTTATTCGAATTTACTTTGTTTTACCAAGTTCGTATTTTGTAGTTTAAATTTTTTGAGTTCATGTTCGACAAAAATTTCAAGTGTTTGATTTCGAATGTAGGCTGACAAAATACTAACATTTCAAAAACACAACTACTTTGCCAGGCGCGTAGCCAGGATTTCGCTAAGGGGGGGGGAGGCTTTTTGGGAAGTTTGATGCAACCTTAAACGAACTTGACCCAAATTTTCATTAGTCTTAAATGAGATTGAGGCGGTTTTTTTGTCAAATTCAGGTGATCTCAAAAAAAAAACCGTCTTTACCGAAATTCGAAGGTTTTTTCGGGCCGAAATCAGGTGATATCAAAAAAGAAGGTCTTCGCCGTTCGAAGGGTTTTTCGGCCAAAAGCAGAAATTCTAAGGTTTTTTTTGGCCGTAATGAGATGATCTCCAAAAAAAATAGAAAAAAATAGGTCTTCACCGACTTGGGTAAGCTCCAGTACCAAAAAACTCCACTATTCTGGTCCAAACAACGGCAAGTCCTTCACAACTTCGGCTCCCAAATCCCTTTGGGGGGGGGGTGGCTGTTTTCATTTTTGAAGCAAAAATCGGCTTCAAAAGCACAAAAAACGTGCTATTTTGCAAACTTTTCAGGCCTATGGGGGGGGCTCGAGCCCCTCCGCCCCCCTTGGCTATGCTACTGTACTTTGCTTTTGCAGTAGGTTCACGATTGTACCTCAGCTCAGTCAGTTGTTGGGAAAAACGCAATCTAAATTTTCACGGCTTGTTCAACAAAACATAATTCTTTCCAACAATTTATCTTTTAATGAACTAGAACAGTTTTACTTTAGTTTAGAAAAATTAGTTTTTAAGTTCAATAAAACAATCGATTTTTTTCGAGTTCACCGCCCTGGGTTTGAAAGTAGCTATATGTCTGTCCTTCAGCAAAATCCTGGTTACGGGGTAGATGAAGATCTTGGGTTATGAAATGCATTAAAAACAAACTACAGCGGTTACGTGACTAGTTATGTTTTGTCAAATGTTCAATTTTTAATGGTAGTAATTCGTAAGCATCACAAGATCTCACTTTAGTAGCATTTTCAAGTTTCTTTTCATTAAACAAATTTCAATATAATGATCATAAGATACTAGCCAGACACAAGTTCCGCACAAAAATAAATTTGTCACAAACGTGATAAATTTTCAAAATTGCACTGGCAAAACAAAAACTACTAATGGTTCACAATTGGGCTGATATTTTAATTTTGACCTCCAAAATTGCTAAGCATTTGATTGGTCGTTTCATGAACATTTTCAGACCAACTTTTAACACTAAGCGTCCTTCCTTCATACAACCGCTTTTTTTCATCATTAAACGTGTAATGTTCATTTATTTCTTTATCTTGCTCATTATAAGGTTGAACTGAATTCTCTCTGACGATCTTGGCTTGTTTCTTTATTACGTCATTATCGAGGTTGGACTTGAACTCAGCGACACCAAATCGGAAAAATAAACGAACACTTTCCGGAAATATTTTGTTGTCCACCAAAGGAAGAAATAACTTGGGGTCCATTTTCTTTGGATCATTTTTGCCTAAAAGAATATTAAGCTGCCGTAGTTAGGAAACCTTTTCTTAATTTTGGAGCATAAAAATTGGTCTTGAGAAACAGTTTCACTAAGAATTAATGAGCCAAAGCTGTCGTAAACATTTTATTTAAAAAGAGACGTTTCGACTAATTACTTGAGTTGAGTCATTGTCAATCTGTGAATAATGCGCAAGAAAAATTAGAGCAATAGGTAACCTGCAAAGGTAAAATGAACAAAACTGGCAAAAAATACCAGAATTAACGCTATGTAGTTCTACAGTGTGAAGACATCATTGCTTTCAAGAATGTGCCCAAACCAAGGTAGTAAGTATTCACCAACCCACACAGCCCAATTCTGCTGAAGACAGTATAAAGCCAAACGAAAATTACAGAACCCGAGCAGTCACCCACAAAAACTAAGATATTTGAATACTTACTACTTTCTTGGAACTAAAAGATATTTGAATACTTACTACCTTGGTTTGGGCACATTCTTGAAAGCAATGATGTCTTCACACTGTAGAACTACATAGCGTTAATTCTGGTATTTTTTGCCAGTTTTGTTCATTTTACCTTTGCAGGTTACCTATTGCTCTAATTTTTCTTGCGCATTATTTACAGATTGACAATGACTTAAGTAATTAGTCGAAACGTCTCTTTTTAAATAAAATGTTTACGACAGCTTTGGCTCTTTTCTTAATTGTTTTATGTAAACTGATAATAGAATTTCAAAAAAACTTCCACCATAATTAATCAACTTCATGGCCCGTGATTTATGCTAGTGTTACAACTACTGTCTAGCAATTCCCTTAAAGTTTGGAAACTTGCAGTCCAGAGATGGAAACAAATTGGATCGACCGGCCGGTCGGGTCGAGATTCCTCGACCGGCCGGTCAAGCCGGGTGAAACACCGGTCAAATTCTCCTTTCTTGGAACTAAAAGATATCTATGCACCAACCGAAATATACGTATATATTTTATTATAAATAAAAGGGGAGCGTTGTGCCATGCCTTTCCCCCTTTTTGGCCATGACACAAAGTAAAAAAGTACAAAATATACGTTAAAATCGCGTAATCAGATTATAATAAAGCATGCTTGTGGAAGAGTCTTGCATTTTAGCATCATTTTAATCAGCTTGAGAGTAGAAGTAGTGCAGATTTCCGATTTTTTAGTACACGCTATAATCTTGTCGCTTTAAAAAGCCTTTTTCGACTTATATTTACCACACTCTACACTGGGTGAGAAAAACACAGCTATTTTTTTATATCTAACTAGCCATCTATTATTCTACAAACTGCTGGGGCACACTTTATTTCGAATATGTTCTAGCCGATGTCATAACAGTTTAGTGTTTGCAGCTCGGCAAATTGCAAATAATCTGTCACGAATAGCTAAAAAATTCTAACTTCTTTTCTTGGCCATACGTTTAATATCATTAAAAAAAAGAACGGCTAATAATTTACCTAGTGTCCTCCAGTCAGGTACGTAGCCAAAAAATCACAGTGGGGGGAAGCTATTTTTTTGGTTATCGGGGCGGAGCCCCCAGCCGCCGAAGGCCAATGGAAGTCTGGGGGCGAAGCCCCTAGCAGCGCTCAAAAAGTTTGCATTTTTTTTGCAAAAATAACTTAATTTTAGAGCTATTTTAATAAACAATAATGCTTTTAAAACGTGGCGTAGAAATTGGCAGCGCAACATGATTCAACTGGTTGCATTAATGGGCTATATGGGAGGTGGCTAATGATAGCATTGTACTTCTCTTGCTTACATGTTGGTAAATCATAAAATCCTGCTATTCAGTAAAACTCACACGAAGTAATCTATTTCGTCTATATTTTATAAAAAAAAATAATGGGGGGCTAAAGAAAAGATATCTGAGAAAAGTGATTGGTAGTTAACTAACACTAAATAGCCTCCCCCCCTTATTCCTGAGTTTATAATATATTTGTTGATAAAACCTATGTTTGGTTGTTGGGCGTTTTTACACTAGCGATCAAATTTGATTGTTTATTTTTGTGCACTTTTCAAAGTTTTTATTGATTTGTGAGTTTAATTTTTGACAAATTAGCCCCCCCCCCCTTTAAATATATGTTTCATAAGATGCTTTAAATCACTTTTTAGTCCATTCCAGCGCAAAAAACAGTTTCAGAAGAGCTAAAAACGTAGTATTTTTCTTATTCTGCATTTTGGTTGACATGCCAATGGAAGGGCTATAGCCCCCGGACCGTGACTATTAGGCGCGGACGTTTAGGCGCGGGACGTTTAGGCGCCGCCGATTAGGCGCCAGGACTTTTAGGCGCCTGGACTTTTAGGCGTCGAGACTTTTAGGCGCCAGAGGTAAAAACAAATTTTTTTTCAAGGAAAAAAATTTTTTTCAAAAAAACGTTTTTTCCAAAAAAAAGTTAATTTTTCCGAAGAAAAGTTTTTTTTCTAAAAACCCTTTTTTTCTATAAAAAAACGTGTTTCTTCTCAAAAAAATTTTTTTTCTTCCAAATGACGGTCTTTTTTCAAATAAAAGCTTTTCTGAAAAAAAAAATTTTTTTCCAACAAAAAAGTTTTACTTTGATTAAAATGTTAATATTTTCGAAGCTTTTTATCTGATGTTTGTCAAGAAGAATCGTCAGAATAGAGAGCGCAGGAAAAGGAGTGGCTCTAGGAAAAAGCCGAGCAGTGGTTGGCGTGAAAAGGATTGCTGAGAGAGCGTGATTTGTATACAACCTTTAAGCTGTTTAACTTCAAAAGTTTTTGACGCAATTCTGAAGAAGTTGACTTCGAGAATTTAACATTGTTTTTACTATAAGTGCATTTACAACATGGTGTAGAGATTAAGCGAAAAAATATCGATTTAAACATTGCTTTTACTATATTTACAACAAGATGTACAGACCATAAATAGGAATCTGCCGAGAGATTAATCCTTAACTCCTGAAAAAGTTTGTACTGTATTGTTTGGTAGAGGTAGACTCAAAATAACCATGAAACGTCACACGGCTTGCTGCATGTGCCAATATTACACAAGCAACTCGTGTCCGTACACCGCAAAATTTGAGACCGCTGGCTGGAGATCGCATGCGTCTGGATTAGGTAAAAAAAAACTTTGCAAGTACGTAGTGGAAAACATTTTTTCTTATTGAAAAAAAAATGCAATAAGAAATCAATTTTTTGTAAAACCTTTTCCGCTCTGCTTCCATCTATCTGCTTCTGAAGTCACTTTTATCAAAACTTCTAACCCCGCCCTCTGCTGACAAAAAGAATTCTTGTACAGCTTAAAGGTTGTATACAAATCACGCTCTCTCAGCAATCCTTTTCCAGCCAATCACTGCTCGGCTTTTTCCTATAGCCACTCCTTTCCCTGCGCTCTCTATTCTGACGATTCTTCTTGACAAACATCAGATAAAAAGCTTCGAAAATATTAACATTTTAATCAAAGTAAAACTTTTTTGTTGGAAAAAGTTTTTTTTTTTCAAAAAAGCTTTTATTTGAAAAAAGACCGTCATTTGGAAGAAAAAAAAATTTTTTGGGAAGAAAAACGTTTTTTATAGAAAAAAAAAGGGTTTTTAGAAAAAAAACTTTTCTTCGGAAAAATTAACTTTTTTTTGAAAAAAAACTTGTTTTTTTGAAAAAAATCTTTTTGCAAAAAAAATTATTTTTTGAAAAAAAATTTTTTTGACAAAAAAATTATTTTTTGAAAAAAAATTTTTTTTACCTCTGGCGCCTAAAAGTCTCGGCGCCTAAAAGTCCAGGCGCCTAAAAGTCCTGGCGCATAATCGGCGGCGCCTAAACGTCCCGCGCCTAAACGTCCTCGCCTAAAAGTCGTAGACCCTATAGCCCCCGCCCCCCCTGGTTACGCTACTGCCTCCAGTTCTTTTTATGCTTATTTAGTGCATGTTTTGCGCTGCTCAAAACAGGTCTTTCAAACTGAAATTTAACCTAAAAAGGTCTTAAAATTGAGTTATTTTTGCAAAACACGCAAAAATTTTTTTGCGTTTTTTTTCTGAGACCCCCGTCCGGAGTCACAAATTTTAACACCTCACCCATGGTCCCACCTCTTTTGAAAATTTTTCATTACAAGCATTGAAATGTGAACAAAAATCTGTAAAAATACCGGTCGACCGGCCCGGTAAGAAACCGGTCAACCGGCGTAGATTTTGAAATTTACCGGTCGGGTCGAGAAAATCCTGACCAGTTCCATCTCTGTTGCAGTCCATATACCGGTGATATTTATTTACAGTTTCTCAAAACGGCAATTTGCACTAAAATTTTTACCAAGGTTATGGCTACAATAGCTGTTGCTGTAATTGTAATTACATTTGTTTCACCAAGTTACCATGGCCAGGAAAGAGTTTTGGTTTATGTCTTTAGTTTAGGTTTAGGTCTAACGTTTTGGTCTAATTCGTCGTGTTGGTTCTTTGTTCAGTCTTTTGAATCATTTTATTGCTTCGATTAGGGCGATTTATCACCTTAAACATTTTTAATCAGAAAATTGAAATTAATCGATGGAAAGTTATATTGTGCGAACCGTTAGCTATTACAATATAACAATTCAAGTATGTGAACTAATCAAGGGATCTATCTATTTACGCAATAATCTGGAATTATTGGACTTTGAAATTGACCTGATTGAGTACTGACTGACAGCCAGCTAAACAATTTTAGCAGAAACTCATCCAGCAATATAGTCAAGGTTTCGAAGCGCTAGTGGGAACGGTTTTGAGCGCACTTGTGGGATTTTTTCAAGCGCTACTCATTCAATGATTCATTTTTTAGATCAAATAAGTGCAAAACTATAGTACCGTGTATTAATGTTGCTTTGCCTTTATTATTTAGCTTTGTTCTGGTATGGGTTGGGATATTGATCACTTTCCTGTTTTTGAAAGGGAAAATAGTTTTCTACCGTGCATAGCCTTACAATTTTTGCAACAACCACTGTAGACCAGCAGGCAGTAAGCTACAACATAATTACGTGATAAAGTAATCAATTATCCGTTTTGTATTTAATCAAATTCATCACTTGTTTTCTAATAACAAAATCCAAGACAATCCAAGCAGTGACTTACCCGATAACAACGATACAATGAAGGCAACGCATGTTGACATCGAAAAGCCAACAACAGCGACGTACAAGTAGGACAACGAGTAAAGAGTGTCGGCGATTGGTGGTCTAAAATTCAAAAGCATTTTCACAGTATACACGTACTGTAAAAGTTCGAGCAAAATAACAAATTGATGGCATTTTAGTGAAACTTGAATTTGAGATAAAATAGAATCAGTTTGATTAAGTTCGTTTAAAATCGATTCTCCCAATATGGATTGCCCTTGCATAATATCAAACTACAGTAATTCATCTGCACTTTTTGTTTGTTTGCAAAGTTCTGCTCTGGAAAAATAAAATTACAGCTCATGCTGCACACTAATACAAAAGGCTAAGTAAATAAATACTTAAGCAGTAATGCACACAAGCATACATTTCAAAAAAAATGTTGCTTAAGTGTTAATAAGTTTGTGAAGATGGAAAAGCACTGTTTTGACCAGTAGATAATTTCATATCGTTTGTTCTCAACAGCTGCAATTTTCAAATTTGAAGAGTTAAGATGATTTCATCCACAAAAATAACAGAAACAACTCCTAATTAAGACCGTATTTTGGTTTCACCGCAATTGTATTTTAGAATTATTTATTTACCTTGAATTTAACTGATGAGGAATAGAAGTTGCATTTAAACTTATGGTTGTCGTAGAAAAAACAGTGAAAGATCGATTAAAATTTTGTGACATATTATCACAACCTGCTGTTGAAAATGGCAGTTCTCCCGATGTTCGAGGTTTGTAAATGATTGCCCCAAGTGCAGTCCACATCGAAAAAGCAACTCCTCCAAGAAGACCTGCCCCTGCTCCCTACAAAAATATACAGAGTTAGCATAACTATGCCGGTACCGGTATTTTTAGTAATTTATACTGGCCATAAATTAAAATAGGGTCAATAAATAATAAATACTGCAAATTACCGCACGCGTCAATGACATAACGTGAGCAGAAGCAATTTGTGTTTAAACAGCCAAGATTATAAGCATTCTAATGACCATACTCTTCCGCTTAATTGATGGTTTAGCACTGGATAGGCCGGTAACAATAAAGCAACCAAATTCTGTGGACAAACAACTTTTTGCATTGCATGTTTTAAGCATTGTAGTAGCTATTCTTGTGCGACTTTACAAAGCATTCGCCCTGGTAAGCACGCAAACGATAATCAAAAGGCGTTGCACCCTAATTTTTGAATTTTACAGACTAAATATGTAAAAAATAAATGACAAACAACGTTTTTGTTCCTTTTGTTTATTGTCTGAGGTAAAATAGCTTTCACGGGATATTGTTTCAGGAAGTGTTGCAAAAAAACGCTTTTTTTTCGGAAGGTGTTTTATTTAACTTGCATTTTTTGTTCTTTTTGTTGCTGTTATTTTTTTTATATGTATGTGTAGTTTTTGGGTAATTGAAGAGCCTTATATGTTTTTTCATGATTCGCTTAGGAACATTTTTTTCTTTTGAGCAACATACATCTAACAATTGCTTGCTCAGAGAATGAAATGTGGAAGTTTCAGTAGTTAGAGTGGAAGTGGTAACTCCGCTATCTTCTTACTCACTGACTAGTTTATTTCACAGCAATCTGCAGGGGCGTCGCTAAGGGTGGTGACACCCAGCGCGGAAATTTGTGGTGTCACCCTTTATAATGTATAGGAGGCTGCATAAGGTTATATTTTCAAGATATCAGTACTACTTCATTACTGAAGATAGCAGTTGTTATTTGGCTACCTCAATAACTTCTTATTGTAAGATTCTATGACTTGGAAGTTGAGTAGCACCGTGGCAACACACGATCAGTATCAGGTGCCTAGCCCGAAATGTGCAATTGAGAGAGAGGCTGTTATGGGGGTATGGAAGCTTCACCGTAGCCCATTGGGGGTCTGGGGATGAAACCCTCAGCACTTGAAAAATTTTATTTTTTAACAAAATTAAGTTATTTTAGGCTTATTGTGATAAAAGTTAATGCTTTAAAAACGTGGCATCAGGGAGAACTCTAGTGGCATAGAAATGAGCTAAAACATGATTTGACTCAGGTGCGTAGCCAGAAATCTCTAACAGCGCGAGGCTGTTTCGGGGATCTAGGGGCGGAGCCCCAGCGCTCGAAAATTTTGTGTTTTTTGCAAAATATCTTAATTAGGCTTTTTTAGTAAAAATTAATGTTTTTGAAACGTGGCATAGAAATTAGCAATGCAAAAACATCATCAAACTGGCTGCGTAAATAGGCAACGACTATGTGGGAGGTGGCTAATGGTAAAATTTCAGTTCTCTTATTTACAAGCTGAAATTGTACTGTAGTTTAATGAAACTCGCAAGGAATAACTCATTTCGTCTATATTTAATAGAGAAAAGAGTTGTTTGCACAAGGGTAATGGAACGAATTTGAGTCGAAGTGATTGGTAATTAACTAATGCTGAAAAGCCACCCCTCACTTGTTCCTGAGCTTATGTTTATTTTTTCATAAAACCTACCTTCAGCATGTTTCAGCAAGCGATCAAATTTCATTGCTTAGTTTTAGGCGAGTTTTCAAAGTTTCTCTGATACGGGAGTTATATTTTAGACAAAATAGCGCCCCTCCTTTAAATAAATGTTTCAAAAAGTGCTTGAATCATTTTTAGTCCATTCCAGCGTTCTGAACATTTCCAATAATATTAAACATATTGTTGCTTTCTTGTATGTTCAATTGGTATCATAAAATGGTGCCACCCTAAAAATGGTGACACCTGGGGCGAGGCCCCCTTCCCCCGTAGCGACTCTACTGGCAATCTTAACTCCGGGTTCAGAAATTTTTTTTTGATTTGCATCTCCAAAGCTTTCCGTTTCTATTACCACAAGATTTTGAATCGAACATTCCAAACTGAGATTACCTATGCAAATTTAAAGTTTGGATTATCTTTTTAAATTGGAAGCTCTGTAATTATTCTTTCCCTCTGATTTTTACAGAGTTTTAACGATTAGTTCTTTTTGTCAGCTTTCAACAGAAGTAAAACATGCTAGTTTTTAATATTAAGTAATCTCATGATTTTTTGGTTGGTATTAGAAGAGATTGAAACATATAGGCCTCGGCAAGGGGGGGGAGGGGGGCAGGAGGGCATGGCCTCCCAAGATTTTTATACGTGATGCAGTGAGTCTTTCAACAAGCCCTCGTATTGCGGAACCATCTCAACTATCATCGATTCTCTAAGTTTGTTTTTTATTTGGTGCGCTGGTCTGCGCTTAGAAAGGGGTCTAATAGTGCTACCCAAAAAACGAATAATTTTGTGAATAGCCTCAATTGGTGTTTCGCGAAAGAGTAATTAACGATTTAAAGTTTGTGCCTAATCGTTTGCTAATGTTGCATCCTTCACCAGCAATAATACTTTGTCGAGAGTTAAGATTTCAAGGCCGAAGCAGAGCAAACTGACAATAGCTGTAAGATTTAAAGTGTTTGTATCGAAGCTCTCTTGTGGTATAACATGTGAAAGCATTCAACCGAACTTGAAAATGTTAAAAGCAAGTGGTTAGATGAAATAATAATTTAATACCGTTAGTTCTATCCTGCTGTTCGACATGCATTGTTAATTGCTTTAACTTTGACGTCTACTACTTGTACTGTGGAGCACTCTTTCAGCACTCTCAAGCGTGTGAAAGCTTGGCTCTAAACAACCACTGGGGTAAATCGCGCCTATGCCCCAGTGGTCTGTGTATTATTGGCGCGCACAGAAACAAACTCAAAGAAAACATGTACGAAAGCAAAAATACAATCATAAACGATTTCGTTTCTCAAAGTATAGACAACTTCAATTACTATTTACACACGAAGTTTAAGAGCTGCTTTTTAACATTGGGTATTTTTGCCAGGGCCTAAACAAAAGTGGTTTCTACGGGTACATCGCACTCGGCTCTAGAAGCTGGCGGTAGCTTGGCGCATAGGTATAGACCAAACTAATTTTCCATGAGATAACTGGATTGATTTCAGGCGCACGATTTTTGGTTTCTACTAGTGAATAAAATTATTTGTTTTACAACTTTTCTATTAAGCCAAATATTTGATCTCCACAAAACTTTCGGGGCAGAAGGAGCAAGGCTAACTTCTGAAGTAATTTCACTTGAAGGTCTTGTTTCATAAGCCTTGGCCACAAATAGTACTGAAACAAAGAGTGAACATAAGTCATCGCATTTCTTAAATGAGAACATGCCGTTATTTCGTATTATTAGTACAAATATGTTGAAAACTTGTTGCTTTGCGTAGTTTAATGCCGATATAAAAATTTAGTTGCCTATATTATTATTTAACTGTTTCAAGCATATGTTGCAGCAAATATGGCGAAATGCACTTATAAACTTGATAAAAATAAGGAAATAATTTTGTTGGAAACGAAAATAACAGATACAGTCAATGCGTTTAGTGCGTATACGCATGAAGTTGAAAAAAGCCTTTTAACAATTAAACCGGAAGATTTTATCAAGGAGGCTCTTTGGCGGAGAATTACTGCCTTGTATAGTTGCCAGAAAAATTTTTCTTAATAATTTTGCCGACGGTAAAGATGGCGCGGATAACAACGAATTTATCCGCATGCAGTGCTGTGTCCGCAAACCTTGTCCGCATGCTGCACTACACCGCATCTAAACACGAATAAGTTCACGCTACACCGCACCGCTAGTTATCTGCCGTTTAAATTTCCACTAACATAAAGAAAAAAAAAAATACTCTCTAGCTTACGACGTACAAAAAAATTGATTTTTGGGGTATCGTTTTGGAAGGTTTTTCGGGGGGTGGCCCTCTCAAACCATATCAAAATATTTATCTTTTAAACATCTGCTAAAATTAAAAAAAAAAACTAATGCCCAAGCTTGAGTCGTTCAAAAAATTGATTTTGGAGGGGTCCATTTGGGGGATCCTATGGTACCCCCAAATTATGTCAAAACATTTGTTACTAAAATATCTATTGATATAAAAAAAACTATTGCCCTAGCTTGAGCAATCAAAAAAAATCAATTTTGGAGGGTTTCTGGGAGAGTGGCCCCAAAATATTTCGGGAGACAAAATTGCATTTGCAGTTCAACAACTTTATACAAAAATTAGATTTCAATGTTTTGTGGTTTAGAAGAAGAGCGCGCAAGATTTAGAAAGTCAAAAAGAAAAAGAAAAAAACTTATCGAGGCCAAAAGTGCGTTGGTAGGGATAAAATGGTATATTAAGACATATAACCATGTGAAATATTTTTGCCGTATTTAAGCCGTTTTTGAATAAGACCGCTTTTTACTCTAAACTTTCGAGGTGGTTTTCGGGTCCTAGAAGCGCATGTGTAGTAGAAACTGTTATCTACTCTGGGACTTGGACCAATACCATAGACTTTTTGCATATAGGGTGGGTACGTAGGTAGGCTATGTGCCTCTGCTCTGATGATTGTTTTCCACAAACCTGTTTTATCTACATTTGTCTGCCTTTGTTTCATCTTCTTACCAAACGTCTTAAACCTTTCCTAGTTAAGCCTACCAAAACCAAAATCTTTATTTTTGTTGGTGTCAACAAACATGCTCAGCCGATCAAAGCTTAAAAATAGCCTATTTTAGGATGCTTCGAATTCTGAAAAAATAAACTTGAACCAAAGGCACCTTTTACTGTTTTAGTATCCTAACCCTATGCATTGTCACAATATGGTATTAGTTATGTTATTCTCTTCAATTCATATTATAGTTACATCAGGACTTACCATTGTTGTACAGAAAAAGATAATTCACCAGCAATAATTGTAAAAAAAATGTAAAAATTTAACGTACGCGGCGCTGCGCTGACGCTGTTACGCAAAGCAGATTTTAGTTGCCACGCTGCGCGTAGTGGTGGACGAACAACAGCGCGCGGCCGCGTACGCTGCGCTGTTGCCATCTCTGGTTGATAGCCTTGTCCAGTCTACATCATTAGGCTTGCCCAGCCCCTTCAACTAATAGTTATTCGCAAGGCGGGCTTTGAATAAAATAATTCAAGACACTTTCGTCTATAGAGATATTTATCTAAAAATTTATGCATATTAACCAAAAGTTCCGCCGATGCACTCTAGCATTTTTACTGCTTTCAAATAAATTGATTCTGATTATGGTACTGTATTGCATTTTTTTTTTTTTCTTTTGTAAAACAGAAAAAATAGAAATAGTCTACTTTGATGCATTTGCCGGTAATAGGCAATTTGTCATGCTAATTGTAAACCGATAAAATGGCTCAGGTCCTTGCATGGGCTCTACTAAACCTGTCGCATTTCAAAAAAAAATTTATTTTTAGTAGTTAATACTGGCTGCATTCTTACTGGCGCTCCCCCCTCCTGAAAAAGTTTCTGTCGACGTCCTTGGATTGGGATTTGCTAGTTAGTTTACTGTAGATTGCCAATGATAAAAAAATACTGTATGCTAATTGTCTACCAAATATATTTTTGCGATTGTTTGAGTATGACTAACCAAGTAACCATTAGTTGCGTTGGTATACGAGCAGCCTATAGCTTGTTATCTAGCTAATAAGGGTTTAGACAGCCAAAATATACTGTTTACCAATTATCATTGTGACTTTTGATTTATGCAATTTTTCGGTTGAGCAGCAGAGTAGGTTAAACCTAAAAGACATCAAATCAAATGTTTCTTTATATACTTGCTGTATTATGCTTCGGCGTAATACAGCAAATATAAGAAGAACTTTGATTTTTAATGTTTTTCAGGCTTTCAACCTGTTAAAGATTTTCACGGTTTTCAGAATTTGCTAGCTAAAGGGTGTTACAAAACAACAATCCGATATTATGTAAAAATAACAATTAAAGACAGAAAAAGATATCAACCAAAAAATAAAAAAAAACAAGGAAAAAACCGTTTTTTTTTTTACAACAAGCTTCGTTTTTGTTTTTTTTTGTTTACATTACTAGTTTGAGGTAAAATTGATGATTTTGACTTTACGGAAAAAAATTCGGCTGTGGCAACATGGCAGCACCAAATTTGAATACGTAGTTCAGGCCGACTTAATCATATATGCCTTGGTAACAAGAAACGTGCCCTGCCGACTAAAGAAGAAACCTTTTTGGAGATCATTCTGCTCTTCGGCCACTCAATCCCTCCCATCCCCACGCGAGACTCTGATCATGTGCCCCCCTTTACCCCATAGACCGACTGCACAGGCAACAGTACAGCCCGACTTCAGTCTGCTTCAAACAGACTATCTTCTCTCCCCCGGTCTGATATCCAAGTATGGACTGATGGTTCTGTCCCCTCCCTTCTTGGTCCCGGTGGTGCTGGAGTGTATGTCACATGCTCCAAATGCAACACATCCTATTTCCTGTCCTTCTCCACTAGTCCAATTACCTCCAGCTTCACAGCTGAAACCTTTGCCCTCAAGCAAGGTCTCGATTGGTGTATTAACAATTTGTTGACCTGCAAATTCCATTCAGTCCTTTTCCTAACTGACTCTCAATTGGCCCTCTCAATCCTTTCATCAGCCTCCTCTTATCTCCTGCCTGAGTCCCTCTGGAATGTTTGGTCCCTCGCCTCCTCCCTCTCCAACAACACCACCTTGTGCTTCCAATGGGTCTCAGGTCACGCTGGTCTTCCCGGTAATGAAAATGCGGATTTACTTGCCAAAGATGGTGCCTTCCTGCCCTCTGAGGCAATTCCATGCCCTCTCCCCCCAGTCGTAGCCAAAGTCCGTTATTTTCAGTACCACAATTGGAGACGTAACATCTCCCACTCCTATATGAACCACCAAGTCCCCGAAGTCTCTTCGGAGGAACTGTTCCTTTCTCGCCCTATTAGCTCTGAACTTTCCCGTCTTTTTTTTCCTCATATCTTTACAGGATCAGTCAGAAGGAAAATTCTGCTTGTAATGCTTGGGGACACCCTCTACAAGACCTCAATCATCTCCTCCTCGACTGTCCTGCCTCTGAACCCCTTCGTAAATCTATCTTTGGCTCTTCTTTATCTATTCTTGATCTATGGTCCAGACCTTGCGGTGTGGCCCGATTGTTGGGTCTCCGAGGAGTTCCTCCGCGCCCCCATCCCTCGGAAGGAGTCGGGTAGTGTCACTACCACCACCACCAGTTAATCATATGGTAGGTCCCGGGTTAGAATATTTTTGCCAGGTTTCTGCTGTGGTTTTCGCGAAAAAAATGTGTTTTAAAAGTAAAATTTGGCTTATTTGTTTAAGTTTTCTTCTTCTAGCATTCTTGTGCACTTAGAAAGAAACATGAGAAATAGGCCTAAGCTGATCAAATACCATTGATAATTTGTAATTATTAAAGTTAAGCATGATATAAATCTTCAGAGGATAGGAAAGGCTTTAGAGCTTCTTCGAATCAACTGGTAGGCTACTGAACTAATGGTAGACTCGTAGGCAGAGATGGGCACTCGCGGCGCAGCTATTTTACTTGCGATAGCGCTTGCGCCGCAAGTATTTTTGCAATTTTGAGCGCAATCGCGCAAGCGCAAGTCAAATACGATTATGAATGATTGTTTTTTAATCAAATCTGATTAAAGTTAACAAAAAAACATTGACGAAGTACATAGGCGTAGCCAAGATTTTTGATTGGAGGGGGAGGCCAAACCGCAAATCTTACGTAATGACGTCACCAAACTTTTTCGAAAAGAAGGACTTTTTACGAGACAAAGATACCGTAGAATGGAAGATCAGAAGCCGGGGTTTGGGTTGGCATGTAACAGGGGTTTTGCTAAAGAAAAAGGGCTTGAACCTAAAGTTAAAAAGATTTCCAAAATTGTCGAAGTTGGGAGACGTGGGTGAGCAAACTAGTTTAGTCCGAACGTATCACAGACGGAGGTGTAGGGGCCGCCGCTGGGCGATTTTTTGGATATTTTTTTGGAAAAAATAGCTATTTTAATGCCATTTGGAACACATTTTGCACGTTTCTAGAGCCATTTAAAATAACTAAATTTTTACGAATTGAAAGCCAATTGAAACAATCAAATTGGTTAGCCTTTCCTTTACTTACAGATCAAGTCCAAAACACGTTTAAAATCTTGAATTTGGAGATTAAATTTTGTAAGTGATTTGGTCCAGGTTGGAGAAGCAAAGTACATTGCCTCCTGCAATGTTTTTAGCAGTAATTAATCAAATGAATATTTGCCTTGGGAAATTTTTGTCATGAATACGGGCTATACATTTAAATCGGATGGCAAAATTTTAATTTGAGGGGGCCCAGGCCACCTACCTGGTCGTAAATATTAGTCTGTTGTACGCAAAAATGCTTAAAGAATCTGAAAAAAACATACCGCTTTGCTGTTACTATTTTTATCATTGGCGGCATTTCAGTTAGGGGGGGCGGTTTTGCTTCTTTCCTGGCTACACCTGTGACAAGGTAGGTTCATAAAAGCTTCGTCATGGAAAATTCCATTCGTCTACTGCTTGCAATACTTCTATTGGATTTACAGCAGGAGTCACCTTTCGCTGAAACGTTTCTCTCTAAAATATTTTTCGCCGATTTAAAAAAAAAATCCAATTAATAATAAGTTAAAAAATGGTTGTAAAATCAAATTTTGAACAGAAAAGTTGTTTTTGTAATTGTCTCTTTTATAAATACGCTAGACGTGTTTAAACAATCGTAAACTCGCTTTGGGCATTAACCATGTTACTCGTGACAGTCCTTTTTTATCGTAATTCAAAAACAAAAAACAACAAAAACTATTGATTACAACTTTTTTGCTAAATGGAAAACTTGAAATATATTGCAAATAGGAGTGACAGCATTGGTAAAGCTCTTATTACATAAGCAATACTTCGATGATTCAATTTCTTTAAACAAAAACAGAATGAGTTTTTAGCGTGCTCCATTTGTCAGAGAGTGATGCCAATTGCTCCAGAAGCACAAAATATGTATCGAAGCTTGTAAAGGATTTCCTTGACGAGCCATTAGAAAAAAACAGTGACTCCCAAGTCGTTCGCTTACTACCACATGCAGACTTTATTAGTGGAATTTTTTAACACCGCGGTTCATCAAGTGCGAGGGTTGAGAGCATTTTTTGTAAGGTATGAAGATGTTGTTCTTCGCCCAAGGAGATTAAGCGATATGCATTTTCAAATGCTTGTATTTTTCATAGGAAATCAATAATTTTTTGTTCACTAATTTGGTAGCGAGCATAATTTGTTTAGATTATTAGTTTCGTACCGTAACCTAGTGAGGTTTGAGCAGTGAGTCAATTAGAACTATACGTTTTAAAGCGTCACACTTGCGCTAGCGATTGCGTTTGCGGCGCACTTATTTTTTGGGGTTTGCGGAAACGCTTGCGGCGCAAGATTTTCAAAGTAGTTGCGCGTGCGCTTGCGGCGTAACTTTTATGACTTGCGCTGCCCACCTCTGCTGGTAGGTTTGAGATAGTTTCATATGCTTTCGTGCAACCATAGCAATATGTTTTCCTAACATTATCGCTGTGTCCACACGAGCGACACTTAACGGTTGATTGAAATTTATTTTAAAAAATGGCAGGAGTGCTACCTGTAGCGAAAAAAATAAATGCAAACTATCTTTCAATGTAGAAGCAGTGGTGTAAAAAGTACTCGAAAATTGTACTCAAGTAAAAGTTTCGTTACTGACAAAAAAACTACTTGAAGTAAAGTACAAAGTACTGATCAAAAAAACTACTTGAGTAAAAGTAAAAAAGTAGTCATTTTAAAACTACTTAAGTAGAAGTATTTCTGAAAGTATTCACGCAAAATAAACAAACTATTCAATTGACATATGACAACTGGTCGACTACCTTCACACCACTGCCTCCAGCGCTTGATTTTGTAACCCCTCACTATCTTAAGAAGTCATGAAATATTAATTGTGCAGGTTTTTTATTACTATATTCAAGAAATCAATTTATAAAACATTTGCTGAAATACTCATTCACTACCATTGTTAAATTTATATGCTAAAAAGTAAAAACACCGTAGAAGTGCCTTATTAGAGAACAGCCTACTGTATCCACAGGGTGCGCCAAAAGTCACGCACCAAAGCCAATTCAGTAGTCTGCGGTAAAGTTTTTTTGGATTAAAGAAGAAAAAATTTTTGTGAGTTTTTTTATTTTAAATTGATTTTATTTCACGACATGTGAAGGCAGATAGAAACCGGTGGAAACATAACTGAAACTGTGAGCGAAGCACAGTCATTCATTGATTGATACCAGTGTCCTGTCACAGCATTACTAGATTAGACTGCAGCTTAATGTAATTCCAATTCAATTTACTTGCTGCACTTTAGAAAACCTGCCCAGACAAAGTTTATCAAGCAATTCCTGAATTCCACCATGTTTGTTTTCAGTTTTACAGATTTATTCACCCTGTTGCCTTGACCAGGAAACCGCTAAGTGATATTACGGTTATTGAGGCAAGCTGCCACCTCTCTACCGTACAAAGGTGTAAGCACTGAGCAGCACATTATCGCCTTCAATGCAGAATGTCAGCAGGAAGATGTAAATACAGTTTGCAGTAGGCTACCTATTTTTAAGTCTTTGTCTTGACTGAACTAGATTTGAACCCAGATTTTCAGCTTGATATACAGATGCTCTAACCACTAGGCTATACCATCTTGTCGGCTTATTTATCAGTTCAACCCCAGGCTCTCAAACTGCAAAACACTGTTCTCAAGAACAGAGAAACTAAACATTTCATCAGTTTATTACTCAATGATGAAGTTTTACTGCTACAGTGCTACTCAGCAGAGGTGGAGTCCTTGAGGACGTCCTTGGTCTCGAGGAGACATTTTGAAGTCCTTGGCCTCGAAGCCTCAAGTCCTCGAAAAATGCCCTGTTCTCGGCTTGAGGAGAGCAGTATTTTTTGAATTGTTAAAATTTTGTAGTTCGCCAGAAAAAAATTTTGGAGACCTTTTTTTTTTGAGATTGCCTAAATTTGGACTGTAAAACCGACTCAATCTGCGTGAAAACCGATCAAAATCTGGGATAAGATCGCTTGATGTTGTTTCCAGCCTCTAAATTAGCCCCTCCCCACTGCAAATTCCTGGCTATGCGCCTGCCAGGATCTCATATCTCCACTTATCAATAAATTTCTGCAATTGCCTAATCCTCCAGTCCTACAGAACAGCAAAACGCGAATGGACCTTTCACCCTAATTACGAACAGCTCAATTGTAAATGCACCCTAACCTACTCACTCTACTCATGACTACAGGAAAACTGATGATTCGTTTGCATTTTATTGGTGTTAAAATGACTAGGTTAACCTATGATGTTGAGGGCTAACTATTCGGTAGAGCTTTGGTTCCTAGTCCTGATTAAGAAGTCAATGTAAGCAAGTACAAATCTTATCCTACTGTTTTATCGCTTGTGTCATGTTCAACAGCTTACCGGTACCTGACTAGAAAAAATGCAATCGTTTTCAAAAGCACATGAGCGCAGTCAAGCGTGGAATTTAAAGAAAGAAAGGACCAAGGGAAAATAGCCTGACTGCGCGTTTACGAATGATTGGCTGCAGATGCCCACAGTCAAAGTGCAGTCAACACTGCGTCTCAAATTTTAAAACTACTTTGTACTTTTATCAAATAATAAGTACTTAAGTAGCGTTACTTCAGACTAAAAGTACTTAAGTAAAAGTAAAAGTAGTTAAAAAAAAACTACTCAAAAAAGTACTCGTTACCGAAAAAAACTACTCAAGTAATCTACTCAAGTAAAAGTATTTCGTTACTTTACACCACTGTGTAGAAGTCAAAGAATTTTGAAATCAGCCTCAAAAATTAAAACAATAACATATATAATTTTGTTTTGTATGGCAATAAATGAGTCAAAATTAGACCTCAATGCGCCTTTAAAACTCTGGCCTACAAATGTTAAAAACTTTTTTGCATTCCATATATGTTGCTTTACACAACCGCAGCTTCAAAATATTTTGAGTCTTGTGGTAAAACAGAGAAGACATAAGGTTAATACTGACCATTTGGTGCTTGGTCAGCTATTATATTAAAATAATATTGACGCTATATGTTCGAAACATTAGTCATCAGCACTAAATTCAGATTATGATCTAACTGCAAAATAGTTTCAAGTTATTTAACGGTTGTCGTCATAAACCTTAGTAAACGCAGTTATCATTTATTTTGGAATGACATGTCTGGTGGTATATCAAATCGTAGCAGAAAACAAAAACGTAAAAAAATAATTAAAAAACTTTTCCCAATCCATGCAAACCGTTTGAGAGTTGACAACCTACAAAAGGTTTTTCGTGTTAATAATGTATTTTACGAAAAAGACTTTTCTTACTATTCCTTCTAATCTTTTTTTTTTAGATTAACTTGACTTAGAATAAAAATTAATTAATTAAGAACTCTTGAACATGTGAAAATGCTAATGTAAGGAAGGTTTGAAATAATGATGATGACATTTTTTTCTTACCGCACTATTAATCCAAGGAAAATGCATACCAATTGAATAAATTGCAAGAATTGGACCACCAAATGTTCCAAACAAGGTGACAACCACCTGAACAACTGTTTTTGCCAAGTGTTCGGAAACAAATGCAATGATGGTCGTCAAAACACCAAATATTACGCCTGAAAGTAAAAAAATTGTCATTTTTCTTTAGTATTTTTTTTGTTTCGAGCAAAATACACCTACAAAAATAATGAGATTTTTGTAGTATTTTTTATTTTATGAAAACCGAAAACTCGAACCCCAAATGCTGAACTGCAATGAAATGCCGAGGCACTGCATATAATTGCTGCATGCCATATCATCGGTGGTTTGTAAGAAGTGGAACAACATGTGAAACACGATTAAATCACACTCAACAGCAAAATAGAAAACTCACTTAAAACTTTGCTAATTGCGAGCTTCTTATTGCCACGCATAGGCTTTTGCGGCAAAATAAAATCTTCCATTATGAGTGCAGAAAGAGAATTTATTCCAGATGAAACAGTGCTGCCAAAAAGAAAATGATCTTTACAAAAAATATTTGTATAGACACGAAAAGACTTCAAAACAATTGCTCAACTTCACACACCATTACAAATACACATTTTACAGTTTATACACCTAAACATTTTAGCAGATTACGGCATTTACCGCAGTTGCAAAGCTGCACCGAACTGGAGTAAATTTGAACAAAAATAAACGATCACAGCAGAGTCACGTGAAAATGAAACAAAGACTCAAGCATTAAAACAACTACAACAGAGGTGGTTCGAAACTGAGATAAGTCACTTAGTTAAACAAAAAATATACTAATAATGACATAATTTTTTTATTACTTCAATCAGAATGAATTTTCAACAAAAAAAGAAAGGGAAAAAAAGAAAAATAAAGACAAGTTTATTTTGAAATGCAAAAGCAAAAAGTCCGCGCTTCTCCATTGTGATCTCAGCGAAATTAATGAAAAATACTGCTAAATTTTATTTAAAGCAGTATTGTCTATATTAATTAGTGAATAGGTCAAAAATTCATCTAGAATAGATGGGATCAGCCGCAAAATTGGGGTTCGCAAACATCAATTCCGTCAAAAAGACCTAGGAGGCAGTAATCTGCTCAGTCGCAAGTGCTAAAATCAGAGAAACAAACAAATGAAAGGCTAGAATCTGAGCATTACATGGAGGGTTGTTTTACTTTCAAAATTCGTTTCACTACAGAGAATAATTTTTTTTCCCTGCGCGACTGTTTTACTTGGTGGTAGTTCAGCCAACAAATTGACTAAGCTCTATGAATTAACAAAATAGTAATGCTTTGGACTTTGCTGGTACCGATTGTTAATCAAAATTTTCTTATCTATGCGAATCTTATATTTTCTATATTTTATGAAGATATACGATCAAAATCAATAAAAAGCAATAAAAAATACGATCAAAAGATTGCTGATTCTCCGTTCGATTCTTAAACTGGCAATGCGCGTTGACGTGATTTTGGGAAAGCCCTTTACGCCCATTTTCCGTTGAACAGAACAGCTTACCCATTTTGATCGCCCAGTTTAAACCGTATACGTTCGAACTAGCGATTACTGCTTGTCTAATTTTGAACTTTTGAATCTGCGTTAATTTTCACAATAAAAGGGTAGGTCTGCACCGTAAGTAAAATTGGGCGCGTACGAGCTTATCCTTTGTTTGTTTTGACAAACTTTAGTTTGAACGTCAGTAATCCGGATGTAGCAAATTTTTCTTCAAACTAAACGAAGAATTTATTTTAAACAAGCTTGTTACGCTCACGGTTTTACGAACACTGCAGACCGGCCTTAAACTAATTGACATTTAGCGCATAATTTCGTTTCTTTAATCACCTCAACATGCCACTGTAGGCCGCGGCAACAAACAATCCAGCCATTCCAGGAGCATCTTCAAACACTTGAACAACCAGGAAGGCCACTGTTTGATCCATTTTTGTCAAAGCTCCGCTAGAAACTGGGTCGCATGGTTCAAAATAAGCAAACATGGCACAACCAGTTATTACAGACAATACTTGCAGCAGCACCATTACAATTGATCCAAAAATTGAAGCACTAAATAAAAATTCTATTATATTTTTTTATTGTTTACGTTTTTATGTACAACTTTTCAAATATTTGTCATTCGTAAAAATAAAAAAATAATTTTCAAAAGAGTTGGTTTTGTGAAAAATGTTGACTGTATAGTGTAAACCGATCAGTGGTTGAGTGTACGGAGCGTCTGCTGCTGAAACGATAAACTCTGGTTCGATTCTCCTCGTGTCAAACAAAAAACTATTAAAATTGGTATTCATGGCTTTCCTGCTTGACGTTCAGCAATATAAGGGATAGGGTAAATTCTCCACCGAATGTAGCAAAAACAGATGGGCAGGGGCATGGCAGCTTGATTTAAAGACCGAAGGGTCCCTTCGCTGTTTCCTGGTCAAGACAGTAGCCTAATTATTACTCTATTCATATCTAAGAGAATAAAGAAACGCCAAGAATAAATATGCTTACACTACAGTAAAAAGGCTTTTAACAAACACAAGTAAAAAAAAAATTACGCGTGCTATCTTGTAGTCGTATTATTATATTGCCATTTACTGAACATGCGTATTTAAGCGCGCCTATTTTTTACGCTAGGTAAAGTATAAAATACGCGTGCGGTACGCGTACTTTTCAGGCATTTTTGAAGAAAATTTATTGCGGTGTGACGTCAAACGCTACTTGTGTAGTAGTTATGTTACTTGCCAATAAAACATTCAATTTAGGTATGGTTCTCACCAACGCCAAACTATAAACTTTTACTCAAAAGTAGTGAACTTTTGAGCAATTAATTTTTCGACCATTTGTTTGGGATTTTTACTAAGTTTCTAAACATATTTGATTAAAAACAGTAAAGCCTTATTTGAAACAGTAAAATTTTTCAACGTTTCGACTTGGCTATGTCTATCATCAGTAAAAAGCAAAATCTAAAACAGCAAAAAATGTAAAACACGAGTCTTGAATGAAAGTAGTCACATTTCAGTACAAGCTGTAAGATGGCGCTGCAATTGAGTAAAACCTGCTGATGTAAACAAACTGCTGTGCAACTGCTACACACACTAAGTACGTATTCCTGCGATACTAGCGCTGTGCACTGAATGAAAAAAAAAAAAAGAAAAAAAAAAGAAACGAAACAATATCTCGTGTTGAACAGATACAACGTTATCGATGACTGATAAACGTTTATGTCCGGTTTCGGTTCCTGGCAGTTCGAAAAATTTTAGGTTTTGCAAAGTCAATTTTATGTTCGGAATTTTTACAGAGATGGTTGGTAACGTCTGTGCTTTTACATTTTTTGGAGCCGACGTTGTGTTCTTTGAGTCGTTTAGTTGAGTTGAACGATTCAATGAACACAACCCTGGCTCCAACAAATGTAAAAGCACAAACGTTACCAACCATCCCTATGCAAATTCCGACCATAAAATTGACTTTGCAAAACCTAAAATTCTTCGAACTGCCAGGAACCGAACTATGCTTTTCATTTTGAAAACTTTAAGCATCGACACACTAAAACCGGACATAAACGTTGATCAGTTGTCGATAACGTTGTATCTGTTCAACACTAGATATTGTTTTGTTTTTTTTTCTTCTTTTTTTTTTCATTCAGTGCACAGCGCTAGTATCGCAGGAATACGTACTTAGTGTGTGTAGCAGTGGCACAGCAGCTTGTTTACATCAGCAGGTTTTACTCAATTTCAGCGCCATCTTACAGCTTGTGCTGAAATGTGGCTACTTTTATTCGAGACTTGTGGTTTACATTATTTACAGTTTTAGATTTTGCTTTTTACTGATGATAGACATAGCCAAGTCGAAACGTTAAAACATTTTATTATTTCAAATAAGGCTTTACTGTTTTTAATCAAATTAAATAAAACTGCCGCGCAATCACTACCGAAGATTCCCAAAAATAGGCTTAACTATCTTGATTAAGCGATTTTTTCATTTTGGTCTTGCGTTCCATATCTTTTATTCTAGCTGTAATACACCGCAGCGAGTAACGATTTGGCGAGGCCCATTTTTGCGTCATAGCACCCGAGCAGCACAGCTTCTTTTGAAGAAATGCCGCAGCGGTACTGAGCTGTTGGCAACACCGTACGTGATTTGACCGGCCTGAGATTTAAACTTCAGACTTCCGCTCCAAAGACAAACGCATTACCGTTTGACCAACTGGGCGGTCGCTCCTTCTCTTTGAGCTAAATATTGTTTCTTTTTGAAGTTTGCTGGATTTGAGAATTGTTTATTAATGCTTGGCAATAAAAGGTTATTGGTACTACCACCGTATTTTAGCGTGGAAATCAAACTGAAGACTACGCAAGCAACTTATTTGAACTTTTGATTTATTTTTCGCAAGTAAACTGGTAACTCAATTCACTACGTGTGCTTTGTACAATTGAAACTCAATGGAAGTATTTTGACAGAGAAAGAAGTATCGTATCTTGTACGTATTTGGACAGTCATTTAAGAATGCTATAGTGAACAAGAACCGAATGCTTTAATATTTGACCTTCTAATCAGACAACTTTCTGAGATAAGCAAGTTGCTTTAACCGAAAATTGCAAACGATGTATTTCCAAGTGTTCGTTTTTCAATGAACCACAAGTACATCTACTACAAGGCACATCTAAATGCAATCAATACTTTTGTAAATACCTTTTGTTGTTGCAAAAATTCAAAATATGCGATTGTGCTAAAAGTGGTATGGGGTTCACATGGACAGAAGGTTAAATCATGCTGATTTAAATTTTCTACTACAATATTCTGATTTGTGTCTTTAGGTTCAATTACCACCGTGAGCAACAGCTTTTTTTTAATTATTTACAGAACTTTGAAAATAAAAGATTGTTTAAAAAAAATGTATGAGATTAGGATGAAACAACTTCAGGAGGAATTAATAAAAAGTGCAAACAGATATTCCTATCTCTCGCTTTAGGTGTTATCAGAGCAAGTTTAATTCCTAGGCTATGAAAAGCTAGACCAACGGTCCAACTTTAGGCTTAGCATAACCATTAAAAATTGGAAGCTAAAACCCAAAGTAACAATATACCTATAGGGCTAGGGCCTAGGTATTAATGTAGAGAGCTTGAAATTGTAAAATTACTTCAAGATTCATGTTCGGCTTTTATAACATATAACAATACGCTACAACTTTAACATTTCCTTTAGGCTCAGGAGCGCAACGAAGTTAGTAAGTGGAGGAAGCTTGAACCCGAAGCTAAAATTTTCTAGTATAAAAACTATCTCAAATTAGCAGACTGTTGAGCAAACTGACGCAACTCAAGTTTGTTTAATACAGTATAATGGCGACTACCATTCGTTTGAAAATGCTGAACAGCCCATCTTCTACGGCGGCGTAGTTTTTTTGCGACGATAAATGCTCCCAAAGCAATAATCACGCCATCAGCGATTTCCGATTGAAATGTTATCAGCGGCAGTTTAACAATCAAATAAACGTTATTATCAAACTCACAAGTTATTTATTTCATGCTTTCAAGAACATTTACGCGATTCAATACGCTAGCTGAAATACATGTGCGCGTATTTCAGCCAATCGATAATTTACCCCGCGTAAATACGAGGGCGTATTTTGTACGCTTATGCGTAAATACACGTGTTCGGTAAGAGCCGCTTAAAATTGAGAGTTTTATGATTGTAGTAAACTAAAGCGCAAAAAAGATATGTGGAATTTACTTGAAGATAATACTGTTAGTTGCAAAAGATATGCTTAAAAGATTTGTTGACACACAATTTTGCCGTAGGAGATTTTCGAACTTACATTCTTAGTGATTAATGATGTTGATAAAAACTCGATGAAATTAAGATAATTCAACAACTCCTGTACTTTCTTGATAGTTCTGTCAATTATTCTGCATCTTGTTTTTAACTTGGTAATGTAAGTTTACTGTCAGTAACTTACAATCTTGCATCTCTGACGTTTTTTAGGGATTGATATCTCTGAATAAGGGCTTGGTTGGTGCACATTGTACTCGTTCTTGATAATCCTGAACCAATCATTATCGTCCAAATTGTGTGTTTCATCGTTGGGTCAGGGTCAAAGCTGCAAAATAAGCTAATGACACTGAAAGATTAAAGAGGATTAGTAAGCCTAAACTGCCGAGTTTTACTTCAAAATGGACTATCATATGAATATTCTGATTAGTACAGCTGTAGGGCTACAAATACTCTACACAAAAAATTAAACATTATCGTTAAGAAGAGTACTGTTTATGTTTTAACAGCTGCTTGTGTAGTTAAAAATGACTTGAAATTTCATTGATTGTTATTGAATAGGGTATTGGAAGTGATAAATAATGATTAGTTTCAATGAAATTATAGGCTGATCAATAATATTCCATATAATATTATGCAGAGCTGGGCAAAAATATGCAGAAGTAGGCACAAATAACATTTTCCAAAACCGCAACGCAGCAAAGCTCAACGATACTTTCAATTACTAAAAGCGCAGCGCAAGATGCACAATTCAATTTTTTTTCTAAAGGGCAGCAAAACATCCGCAACGAACTATGGAATTTATTTTAAGAGCAATGCAACTCCGCAATCGCGGAACAGGATTTTCGTACCAAGTCAAAGCCTAATCAAACTTCCGCAATCAAATTTAAAAAACAAGACGCAAAAAACTTCGCATTTTTGCAATTTTTGGCATTAAAAGAGCAAGTATCGGCATTTGATAACATTAAGATTGAAATGAAGCAAAATATAGTTCAAAATATAAAATTGTGCTTTTAACTACTAACCGCAAAAAAAATTGAAATCGCTGCGCAATTAATCCGCAACAATTTTTAAAACATTAGTCTGCAACTCAACTTCAGCAATGTCTCAAAATAAAGAAATTAAAGCGCAAAGTCACTTTCCCAATTGCCAAGGTTTGCGGAAGTTGCGCTTATAAATTGCGCTCTGCCTACCTCTGATATTATACGTACAGTATTGTTGCTAACGACTCACGTCCAAAACGTATCTCTTTTTCCTCGTCCCACGGCTTCCCAAACCTTGTTCAATCCACCAACCATGATAGTAGTTTTGATTGTGAGAGCGAGGACACCGGCAACCATTATAGCTGATTGAAAAGCGTCGTTCCATACCACAGCCTTCATACCTCCCTAAAAATAAAGTTACAATCAGAATCATTTTATTGCTGAAAAACTTACATCCTACTAAAGCTAACATTGTTTCAAAAAAATTCACACCTTTATTCGTGAAAATGTTGACCATTTTCAAAATACAAAAATGTTTAGCGAAAAATTGACTTAGACTCAGATCTAATATTTCATTGCACTCGCTCTATTACGCTAAGGCGTGTAACGATTTTGCGTGGCCCATCTCTACGTCATTGCGCCTACCTGGGCAACGCAGCTCTTTTTGAAATGTTGCAGCGGTGGCGAGCTGTTGGTAACATTGTGTTGGATGTGATAGACTTGAGATTTGAATCTCAGACCTCCCGTTTCAGAGACAAACGTGAGTTACCGCTCGTCCAGTTGGCCGGTTTGACTTACGACTCCAAAATCCACATAGTTAAGAATACAACAAACTTTACGTTTAATCAAATGCATTATTCCCCAAATTTAGAAAACTGTATCAAAAAAAAACTGGAATATATTTCTTTGACAAATTTAAAAAAGACCGCGAAAAATAGTTTTTAAACATGTAAAAACATAAAAGATTTCTTACCAACTTTTAAAAAAATCAAAAAATCGGAAAAGCATTAGCCTCCAAGTCCACCGCACAAGGTGGGTCTACTTTAGCGTTTTTAATGGCAAAAATCAAGCGAGAAAGTTGTGAATGCCTACTTTTATAGCCTTTGGTGTGAATTTGAGCCTACCGTTTAGAATTAAACTGGCAAGTTAACTGTTTCAGTCGCAAAAGCTCTATCCATTGATTGGGCTTTTGACTTATCGCATTACTGTTAACTTTTTTTTTGGTGAATTGAATCCGAACAGGTTTCTCACCAATTTTCGAATACTGTGTCCACAGGTGATATCACTATTTTAGAATAAACTTACCATACTGGTGTATACTGTGCAAATCCCAGCTGTTAACACTATGCAAAGAGTCATGCTTAATGGAGTAACTGCACTAAGCGCCAAGCATGTAAGGTAGATATTAATGCCCATAAAACACGTCTGAAAATATACACTGTTACAGTATTTTACGAAAAAAAGTTGGTTAAGCTGTAAAGGTTTTTGTTTGTACATTATCGATTTATTAAAGCAGGAGAAAATGAATAGCGACATAATATGCTTCCATATTTAAAAAATGATAACAACAGTCACGTAACCATGGGGCTAAGAAAATGAAGCGTTTCTTCTACCACTCAGAAAATTTTACTATATTTATACTACAAGCATGTTTGCTAGCTTTTAAGCGTGTTTTAAACTTGACCAAAAGTGAAGGGCTGTTGAGACTTGGCTATATGTTTATTTCCATAGATGGGCGCAAGTCCGTTAATCGTTAATCCGTTAATAATGAAGCTAACTTTTTCATTAACTCGTTAATCCGTTAAAAGGTTTTTTCATGTTACCGGACTAAATTAACTTCCGTTAAGTGCTGTTAACGGACTAAATTAACTTACGTTAAGTTCTGTTGTTTTTATCGTTAATATCTTGCACCATTCATTCATCGTACCGATACAAACCAGTTTGCACTGGTAACACTTGTTGCGTATTAGCACTAGTTTTATAGAAGAGAGCGAAGAAAGGAGCTTTTTTTGTGGCAAATAATAAGCTGCAGCATCATAGGTCTGTTAATTATCGCTGTTCACAATTTCTAAAGGTTTTCCGATTGCAGCTTCATTAGTGCATTCGAACGTGTTTTTATCTTGAAATTAGATTAGACTGTAAAATATAACTTTCAAAACACAAAAAGACCGCCACGGTAGTAAATTTTTCCTTACAATCAGCTAAACGGTGTCAATACGTGTTCTAGAAGCGAGCGAATATAAAGAAATGTAAATTACACGTAAAATGTTTACGAATTAACGGACTTTATTAACTTCCGTTAATTAAAGCTGAAAATAACGGATCAACGTTAACGGAGGTGTGAAGTTTGTTAACGGACTAGTGGTTAACGAAGCTAACGTTTTGCATTAACTTCCCCACCTATGTTTATTTCTAACAGCTTTGATTAATGTGCAACATTTCACCTAAACCGAAAAGTCTGACGTCATTCGTGGTCGACTCCTGGGAAATCATAACGACTTCCACTGGCAGTTAGGTGGCCAGATCAACCACCAACCCAGCAGCTGCAAAGCAGCTCGAGTCATCAGATCCACAGAGCAGGACAGCGCTGTTTCGAGCTTTTACCTCTCATCGACAGCCCTCAGGGCTTAGCTATATGTTTATCTGTGCATCTTATGACTCGAGCTGCTTTGCAACTGCAGGGTTGGTGGTTGATCTGGCCACCTAACTGACAGTGGAAGTCGTTATGATTTCCCAGGAGTCGACCACGAAGGACGTTAAACTTTTCGGTTATGATTTCCGTGGTCACACAGAGGGGAACCCTAGTAGTAGGGATAGCCTTTGGCTGTCCTTGCTACAAGGGTCCAGCAATTTTTTACTTGTTTTTTTTGAGTACCACAAGCGAAAAATCGTTTATTCCCTATGAAGCCTCTGCCACTGTGCTAGCCCTTAAGGTTGGTCCAGTTCCGCCAAGAGTCTTGTCCAGCTGGGGAATAGAGAAGCTGAGGACTGCCCATAAGAGCTAAAAGCTCGAAACACTAAAAAACCTGTTTTTTTCCCAAAAATTACATTTGGCAAAATTTGTCAAAGAGTAGATCGAGCTCAAAAATATATACTATACGCGGCATGAGTGTGAATGAAATACTCTGTCTGGAATATCCAAAGCACTAGAAAACAATTTTGCTTTTTGCTGGCAGTGCAATATGACTTACCATAAAAAAGACCACAAACAATGACGTAATCAATCTGATTGAGCGATGATAACGAAGCTCCAAATACTAAAATACAGGGCTTGTTTGTTCGTAAAGCATGTCATTTTTACCAAGCTACTTTAGTAGGGGCCAGCAAAGGGAGCTTAGGTTTTTGAGTCAAGCAGCCGTGTGTGTATCAAATACGCCGAGTGCTTCACACTCCCCCTTATACTATTAAAGTAGTGCACAGGTAGCAGGAAATTTGTGAATCTCAGTTTTTAACTCAGTGGCTTAACACTTTAATAGGGATCAGCATAAATTCAATCAGGGTCTAGCAATTCTGTTGTAGACACTTCATCCTCTCGACTACTGATCGGTTGAACTCTTCCTTACACCAAAGCATCATGAAATGAAAATGTTTAAAAAGATTTGGTTTATGTACAAAAAAGGCCTAGGACTAAAAAATTTTTCAAGTCTTCTCTCTTATTCAAACACTAATTAGCATGGGCATAACTGTAGTAATATTGTGAATACTCGAATACAATAAAACTAAAATTTTTGCAGACTAAATCCAAAGTATGCTGCCGTAAATTTGATCTTCTTACCTCATACACCGATGACAATTTTAAACGATGGAATAAAGGGATGTAGTAAACGCACGCAATTCCAACTTGAACAAAAATAGCAACAGCAAACCAGAAAATGATCGTTCCATAGACGTAAGCATGTGCAGGATAACCAAGTACCGTGAGGGATGAGATGAATGTTACTGCCAGGGACAAAGCTACTGGCAGCTACAAGCATTTGAGATGAATTTAGCAAAAACAATTTAATTAAAAAAAAGAAATTGGGGCAATTTTTAAAAAAATGGTATTATTTCAGTGACGTGCTGCATTATGCGACGAGGAAGCTTAAACACAAAAAACATTTTACCAAGCAATTTGCTAGGTGTGTAATGTGCATATAACTGATAATAATTCATAAATTGCTTTAATCGATAATAAAATATTAGTTTAATTGTTTGCGTGCTTCTGGTCTAAAAGCTACCAGTGTGGAAGCCTAGGGGAGAGCCACCAGAAAAGCGACTCCCAAGGATACGAACTTGCATTCTTTGGATTACCGGTCCACTGCTCTACCAAGATTGGTTTTCAACTTTAAACACTGAGTAAGACATAAAACAGGCCTGCCCAACCCTTTCAATGCTACGGGCCACTTTTACAGGAGAAAAGTCTGTGGGCCACATTCATTTTTACCAAGATTAAACATCAATTAATTACAAGTTTTTTCGATAATATCAATCAAAATTAATCAGTTTAGCGAGTCACTCGACTTTTTTTCCTGAAGAAACCAATAGAAAGAGTCTATAAGGAAATCGATCCCGTAAAATAGCCCAAAAATTTTTCAAAATTATGCACTTGAAGTGCGGAAAGACTTTTTTTGCTCTTCACCTACGGTATGTTGGCCTGCAAATTTGTGAGACTTAAGAGCTGCAACAGCTTTGCAAACCCCTCTTCATTGCAAGCTCCAGAAATAACTCAAATGGAAGCAGTGCCTTTTGTTCAACTCCCCAATAAAAAAATCCTGTCTATGCTACTGCATACATTTATTTAAAAGATATTTTGCTTGCCAGCAACTAGGATACAGTAGGCCTATCTAACAGTACCAAACTTAACCTTGCCATAAAACCCGTCTAAAATAAGTCCTCACTGTCTACCGAAGTGTACTTTAGTCAGAACTACTAATGTCCTTGTGGAACTAATAACCTAAAAAAATCTCTTAACTCTGCTACACTTGCAGGCTGTGTAGCCAATCTTTGACTTTTTACCAGTTAGTAACCTCATTCTGCATCTAACGTCTTTCGAGCAAACTTTACCGACTGAGCTTTGTTTCGTTTTAATGACGTAACAATAATATTTATTTGATCATAGGTTCAAACAAGGATTGTTAAGGATTTATACTAGAAATTCATAAAAAAAATTTTCTTCTTTCTACATTGCCCGCTATTCCGTGAGGGTCTCGGGTGTAGCAGGTCAACATTAAGCCGCCACACTTCGCAGTCTTCCCTCACATCCATCATTTTGCTTGGGTGAAGTCCCAAGCGATTCCATTCAAGATTCTCAGTGTAATCGGTCCATCCGTTCTAGGTCGTCCAACTGGTTTTCTCCCGTTTGCTTTGGCAAGTAAAGCTTGTTTGGGGAGTCTTTCCTGAGGCATTCTGCTTACAAGGCCAAACTTTCTAAGCTGAGATCTTCGAATTCGGACCGCACAAGTAACGGCTCGGAGATTTTCGAATCTTATAGCAACTCTCTTTTATAAACTGACTAACTCTCTCAATTTTATGTAAAAACCACATTTTGGATGCTTGCACTAGTGATTGCACTCTTTTGGTCACTACCCAAGATTTGTGACAAAAATGAAAATGAAGACAAAAAATGTTTTGAAAATTAAGCACTTTGCTTTTTTGACAATTCTCGTTTTATGACAACCGAATAGTGCAAAGGTTCCATCACTGTTATAGCCCTACCAATTCGGGTATCCAGTTTTTTGTCTTGCCTTCTATCACTCATGAACTCAATCCCAAGATACTTGAACTTCTCTGCCTGCTTCAATGTCACTCCATTCACTTGTAACACGCACTGAGTAGGGTTCTTGAAAGATGATGCGTCTCAGATTTAGCCGCGATTATTTTCATTCCGGCGGTGTCTCATGCATTTGCAAAGCTATTTAATGCGCGCTGGAGCCCACGTCCTCTGGAAAAAAGCAGAACCAAACCATTAGCAAATAGCAGACAACTGATTTTGCAATTCCTAGTCGTGGCACGCTCATCATCTTGGCTGCATTGGTCGAACCAATTCTTATAAACAATGAAAAGGAGAAGTGACAAAACGCACACTTGGCGGAGACCAATGCCCACGTGTAATGGCTTTGATTTTTTGCCATTTACCGGAACACAAACCTCCGGTCGGCAGTAGAATGACTTAATGGCGCATAACAACTGACCATCAACGCCATAATCTTGCAAAACCTTCCAATAGTTTATTCCGAGGAACTCGGTTACATACTTTTTTAAGATCGACACACCATGTTATGCCTAACAAAATTTAAATGCTTGCGGTTTTGAACGTAGTATTCATAGCGAATGCAAAATGTTTGAAGGTGCTGCAGCTCTGTAGCTCCTGCGGACGACTCGCTCATGTGGTTGCAGACAACACAAAACAACTTCACGGGCGAAACGTAGCCGGTGAGTTAAGTAAGGTTTGAGCATCCCTGACATAGAGAATGTGTAATGAATAACAATCAAACAAAAAATTTATTACTCAGTTATTTTCTTCTTTGACTCTTAATTTGGGTTGAGATATACCTATAATTCATTCAAAATCGGTAGAGATACATATTACACATGAAATAATATTGAATTTGCAATGGTCAAAAGTCATTTGTAAAGATCAAAGTCAATTGTGGCATAGGCTACGATACTGTTAAGTGAATATAAATTTATCTTACAGTAAATCACAGTCTTATCAGATAAGGTGCACTACAGCAGCAGCATAGTTTAAATTTATAGTAAGCCAATTGTACAGTTCTGTTTAAAACAACGGTAAATTTTGTATTACCAAACCTGTTTAGAACTACTGTAAACAAGAAGGCCTTCAGGCAAATTAAAGCAGCGTGCTACATGGAGTATATCGCAAATGTGCAAGCACATTATATAACTAGATTACTACTAGAATGTTAAACGTATCAGCTACGTACCGGTGACATTTGCCTTGCTCCAAAATAATAATTTTCTATGCTCTTTTTCCTCCTGTCAATGTAGGCGTAATATATTCCAACACTAAGAGAGAGTAAAAGCGTTCCTGAAAGTTATCAAAAAAATTGTAATCGAAATCAAAAAGCTATCTTTTCCATGCAACCCAAGAACAAAATAATGAATAAAATACCAGGACGCCGAAAAAAGATACTTTGTAGTGGGGTCAGTAAAACGTTTATTTATTTTTTTTTTTTTCAATGATTTAATTATTTGCTCTACTCAAACGTTATTAAACTTGCTTCTTGTTGATTTTATTTTTTTCTAAATTTCAGTATTAAATTGCACATGCTTAATTTCTGCTGATATGCTAAAGTAGTGATTCATTTTGTATATCATTTTATAAAACTTTACATTAAGAACTAAATGTACGAGTAATGCTGTAAATAAACCAAAATCAAATTACCGGTATCACGATAATGCTTTTGTAAAATTTGCGTACTAGCGGTATTTGTGCAAATTATTTTACCTATAGTTACAGTAAGCATTCAAGCTACTTTGAAAGTGTAAAATTTAGTAAAGTATTACGGTTTAGTGCAGTTGCGTATTAGATTGCTCTTGTAATTTAGATTTATTTTTCCTGATTTTTATGCCTTACCTCCGAAAACCACGAAATCTGCAGCACCAAACTGATTTCTTCCGTCCATTTTTCAGATTTTCTTTTTAGATCCTTTTAAATGAGCAATATTGCAACGTAAATAAAATTTAATATATCATTATTTAAGTAGTGTAAAGGAAAATCTAATTTTTTCTCAATCTACTGTAAAACTAATTTTTCATGCTGCTTAGGCCAATTAAAACAGACTACTTAGCTTAACTATAGCAGCACGCACTCATTAAAACTGTCTTTTTTTCTTGTCAAGAAATAAAACTTTTTATTATGGCTACGAAGTTGACTCGATATTTTGAAAGCTACACGAAGTGCAGTCACGCAGAACATTAAAACCTCCAATGGCAAAATGAAGAACCAATAAACTGAGAGGTTAAAAACCGAAGTTCATCTAGTAATGAATGTAAGGATAAGCCTTGGGAAGATATTTTGCGTTTGCGAATTTACATGAGAGTTTTGGGTCATTGTCGTTTCTTAAATATGTTGGTAATACTGAGGTTTAAGTACAGATCAATTGGTCGAACGGTAACGCGTTCGTCTATTGATCTGGAGGTCTGAGGTTCAAATCTCGGGCAGGTCAAATCGGACTCGTTATTGCCCACGGCTCTCCACTGCTGCAACATTTATTTGAAAAGAGCAATGATGCCGCAATGATGCTAAGATGGGCTTCGCGTACTCGTTACACGCTTAGGCATAATGCAGAGAATACAATGAAAGTTTGATTAGATTTTATCATTTCAATAAGTTATCAGGAAATTTTCAATTACAAGTATCACCAGGGTGTCGAACCGAACCTGAACCCGAACCGTAAACCCGAAGGAACCGTTTCATTTTGGTGAACCCGAACCGAACCTGAACCAGCAAAATTTTACTTCAGTGAACCTGAACCAAACCTGAACCCTCAAAAATGTGCTCAAGTGAACCCAAACCGAACCTGAACCCCCAACAAAAGTAAGAATATATTTTTCCATATCCGGATGCCGCTGGCGCTGGTACACGCACAATAAGAGCAGTGGTGATCATCAACAGAATCAGCAATTTCTCCTTTTTTTTTTCTGGACGAAACGAGTAACGACAGTTAAATTTTAAGTCAATGAACCCGAACCGAACCTGAACCAGTAATATTTTACTTGAGTGAACCTGAACCAAACCTGAACCACGAAAATGGTGCTCAAGTGAACCCGAACCAAACCTGAACCGCTAAAATATTTTGAGCAGGAGCTAAACCTGAACCCGAACCGTTATTTGACACGGTTCGACACCCTGAGTATCACAGTTTAACAAAATTGCTAGTTTATTGTTTTGTTTTTTGTTTGTTTTGGGCCGGATTTACGCGATCAAGTTTTTTGCACAATTTTCTTGCATCAATATTTTTTGAGTTATCACATCTGGACGCAATTTTCTTTGAACGCAGTTATAACATCTGGACGCATGTATTTTTTTCGCTGTAAAAGCATTTACGCAGTTGTAAAGAATTTCTTTGAAATTTGCTTCGGCAAAAATATTATGCACTTTGTCGATTCATTGTTAATTCTCGTTTACCAAAATGATACAAGCACGTTAACAAAAGCGAAAAGCTGCTGCTATAGTAATAAACAGCTATTTGAGCTCTGTCGCAAATTGCGTGAGCAGACTATGAATTTTTTTGACCTACAATGAAATAAAATAGATAAATGAAAAATGTTAAAAACCTTTGCTTGTGTGGAACTCTTTAGCAGATAGCGCAGCTTTTTTATGCTATGTTTTCTATCACCAACAAAATTTGCATGGCCTTGCATGATTGATCAAGTAATAATAAGCCAGGTATGTTCTTTCCGGTACTTGCGGTTTCAGAGGGCTGATTAATTGGATGTCAGGGTCACTAAAAACTTTTATTATTTTCAAATAAGAATAAAAGCGTTTTTGTTTGGTTTAGTAAAATCAGCGTGAAATAGCTGAAAATTATCTACTAAAAATTATCTTGTTTTAAACGCAAAAGGCTTTCTTGCCAGTGGACATGTCAAATTGTAACCAAAAAAATACTAAAATCATCACAAATTCGGCGCTAGCGAGAACTTGGCAGGAAACCTTTTACCGACCAGATGAAAATTTTTAACATCTTGATTAAAACCACCAGATCACACATTGAATACTTATTAGAGTTTAATTATAACTAAACAGTAGGGTGGAGTGAAAAATTTTTTTTTTGGAAATTCAAAAAAGTGTAGTTTGGAAATCCTGGCAAATGGTCTAAAAATAGAAAAAAAAATCGACTTGAGCCAGTTACCACCTACCATGGGCTGGCTACCCCCCCAAAAATTGGTCGCGGGGGTAAAATGGCCATAAAATCATGTTACTTGATAACCGCTAGTCGTAGAGACCTGATTTATAGCTCAAAAGTTGCAGAATCATCATGCTTCTATGAGTGCTAAGAGGACTTTTTTGTCTATTTCAATCATAAAAAAAAGTTACAGTCAAGAAACCGGTTTTTCATGCTAAAATTGCATCATAGAGAATTGTGATTCACTACTAGTTAACATGAACTCTTGCAATTCGTAACTTGCTAAGAAATTTGATTTTAGGGGTATGTCGTACAACATATTACTGTAGTAATGCGAAGTGCACAACAAAAGTGAGTGCGAGGCTGGCAAACATAGATGTGTTATCAACAGTCAACACAACATAAAAACATTTTACGAAAATTGCATTTTAGTGTCAAACTTTTTTAACAATTTGCGAGATCTAATTTTTTGGCGAATAAGTCCGTCTCTTCTTTCAAATCCAGTGATTTGTGCTGATGCTTCCGTTACCAATTTGACATGTCTTTCGACAGTTTGATTGTGGCATGGATGGTGTAAAATTAGGGTTTCATTCGACAGTCTTCAATTTCAGAATCGGACAAATGTCTAATAGCTGGAGATTGTTGCTGACAAAATTTCCAAATCAGCCAACTCAGAGTATGTGTCTGCTTCCAAGTTTAAAGTAGGAAGGTGAAATAAACGAACTGAGGTGTCGTTCTTGCGAAGTGAATGAACTTGATTCACGCCCTTGTCTCGAACAGCTTGATCGTCATCTCCTAACATTGCGATCAAAATGCTTTCTGGATGGCCGAAATATCCATTTCTTTAAACAACATTTTGAGCTACTTGTCGAAGATCTTGATTTGTCAGACTGTTAATTCTTTTGATCAAGTTGAAAAAAACTTTAGAACCATGTGTTAGTTGGTTGTATAACTTGATTTCAAACCAAGTGGGAAAATAAACAGTTAAACAAAAGTTTACTAAAATTTCCAAGTTCTGAGGTGGTTCATCAAGTGACATGTAATACCGCAAAATTCTACAACCCAAAGTCAACCATCTTGAATGCACCACTGGGCCAACTTCCAAATATTGTAGATCATCATCACAATTACCAGTTATAATTGCCGAACAGATTTTGTAAGCGTAGTATTGATCTGTACTCAGGTCATCAATGACATGAGGTGGAAGTTTTGGAAAAGAAGAAATAGGGACGAACACTTGCTTAAACTGAGTAACTGGCCAACTTGATGCAGGACCCTGTATTTTTTACCTATTGGTCCGGCAAATGTATCTGGACCACTTGTTGCCCCATCCAAAGCAGCAAACACATGTCGCAAGGGAAGTTCATTTGTGTGTAGTAAACACACAACCCACTGAAGAGGTCTGTGTAATAATTCTTCTAAACTTCGAATGCATCCATTGTGTTTGCCGGTCATAGAAGCAGTACCGTCAGTGCCAACTATTGCAAGCTTGCCTTCCAATTCCGTACCACTGAAAGAATCAAACAACTTTTGGGCAATTGTTCTACCTTTGCCATCTTCAAGAGAAAAGTGAGTAAGGTAATAACTTCCTGGCTCACCAACTACTGTATAATGTTCTTCCAGTTGAACAGACCGATTATGCTTCTCATTTGGACCTTGTGCAATAATTTGGGTTGCATCTTTGCGGCCATCCAAATACACTGCGTTCACCAATCCAAAGTTTTGTTGCACTTCGCTCCGGATTTCGTTTCGGCATCTTTCACGTTCTCTTTGTAGTTTACTACGATCAATGATGTTTTATCATCTTCAGTAACTAAACCAACATCCACTAGAACACTGTTAGCAACTGCAGCAGCTGCTCTATCCGATAGCTGGTAGCGTTCACAAATTCTGGCAAGGTTTGGCCATTTTTTGCGATTTTGAATGGATGGATTTGGCATTTCCGCTAAGAACTGAGAAACTGCAGATGATTATGATGTGTCTGTGCTTGTTGATGCCAAAGATTCGGACTCCGAGACATAATCAGTAGTTGACAGAGTAATAACTTCAGTTTGGCATTGTGAACTTGGGGCATTGACATGTGATTCTGAACGTCGTATAAATTTTTGGTCAGATGAGGTCAAAGGCAAAGCTACATCTAAACATTTTCCAATACGCCGACCCTTTTGATCTTCATAAAATACAAAATCTTCATCAGTCATTCGCAACTTGTGGTCTTTTTCCAAACGTCTTCGTTGTTCATTGTCATTGCAAAACACGTCGAACAACGTATCTATATCTGACAAGAACTCCGCTTCTTTTTCCAAAAAAGATGCTCCACGTTTTTTCTTGGGATACCGATCAAGTTTGCTGAAAGCTACCACCAGTGCCTGTACTTTTTTAGATATAGTTAAGTAATGCAATGGATAAACATTACACCACACCAATCTGTCATGTATTTCTTTAGCAACATCATTTGCGACGTCCACAGTTCTAAAATTTTCGAATTGGTTGATCCTCTCAAACACTTGACATTTGGTGGGTAGTATACCGGATGGAAAGCTTTTACTTCCAGTGAAAGTGTATCCACTATGTAAAACTTTAACGTTGCTTGCACTTCGCCTGGTTGTCATAGCTATAAACTACGGTGGTTATCAAGTTATTTCATTAATAGTACTAAGCACCTAATTACTTATCTACAAAGAAAAAAATCTTTAAAAATTTGTAAGGATTAAGTAGACGTAAGCCTACGTCTACCTAATCCTTAAAAAAAGCTATGTTACACCTGCCAAAACTAGTTTTTTGACTGTAACTTTTTTTATGATTGAAATAGACAAAAAAGTCCTCTTAGCACTCATAGAAGCATGATGATTCTGCAACTTTTGAGCTATAAATCAGGTCTCTACGACTAGCGGTTATCAAGTAATATGATTTTATGGCCATTTTACCCCCGCGACCAATTTTTGGGGGGGTAGCCAGCCCATGGTAGGTGGCAACTGGCTCAAGTCGATTTTTTTTTCTATTTTTAGACCATTTGCCAGGATTTCCAAACTACACTTTTTTGAATTTCCAAAAAAAATTTTTTTCACTCCACCCTACTAAACAGTGAGCAAAAGCTCATCTCTTTTGAACTCTATTTAAAACTACCGAAACTTCCTTCCAAGCGTCTGATCTTTTATTCTATCCTTGTACTCGGAATCAAACATGTCCCAACAGCACTGCATTGCTTCGATTCCTCGAATTAAAAGTTCAGTTTCTTGAGTTGACCACGATGGCATGTTAGTAACTATACTGCAGTTTTGGTAGGTTAATAACTTTTCAGAATGAATTTGGAAAAGGCCAAAACTTGAAGTAGGAAGAATTGGCTAATTGATAAGAGATCGTAAACAAAACAGCGGCTTTGTTTGCCACTTAAATCAAAAGCGTAAAGTTTTTTACGTTTTTGCTTGATAATTGCGACGCATTTGTTTTTTGCGTTGTTTTCGGCGTTTTTTTTTTGTATTTTGCTGGTAAATATTTTCAAAGGCATGGCTAAAAGTTTTTTTTTTGTTGAAAAACGGTGGCTTTTAGAAAATTTGCTGGCAAAATAGAGCTCAGCTCTGTTTTTCCACAAGAACTCAGCAAGACTTTCTAGACACTGATTTTCATTCTCCGAAGGCTGTACAATAAAATTGCCGGCAGATGCTCGCAATAGTGAGCCATAAACTTGCGCCACCTTTCACAAGATTTATGCAACAAAACAGTGCAAAAAACTTGATCGTGTGATTCCGGCCTTGTATGCTTGATTTTTAAACTCAACCACAGCATACGTATAACTCAGCAATACCTGCATATATTGCCGAACATTTTCTAACGTTCTATTTGTAGAAACAACTAATGTACTAAATGGGGTATTACAAAACCAAACGATTCTTGAGCAAGTATTTATAAAAAATCATTATCTAAATAAAAGCTTATTCAACAATTGCTATTTTTACCTCAGTAAGCAACTGTACTCTGTTGTTCATTTTTTCATTTTGATGCAATGCAAAGATAACACAAAAGCGTTTAAGAATCAAAGGGAGCTAGATATTTGAAATATCTATAGACATCTAGTATGGACATCTAAAAATTTTGCCTATAATCACGAAGAAAAAGCTAAGAAGGTATGATGGAACATCGGAGGCTTTCTTTGCTTTAAGTTTTGAACGCGTACGGCAAAAGAGCGATTGTCAAAAGTGCAAATTTTTAGGGTTAGGGTTTGGTTGAATTTAGGGTTGGGATTTGATTTGGTTGAGTTTAGGTTTAGCCTTCCTAATGGAACGAACTTTTCAAGTTAGGCAGCTTTTACCGATCTCGCGTATTCATTTTGCCCATTTTCCTTTTTTCATTTACATTGAAAAATATACCATGAGTATTTCTGCTTAAAAATAGGCGTTTTCGGTAAAAGATGCCCTACTGTTCAAACAATCACTTCTGAGAGCGAGACTCGTTTTGATGACGACGACTAAGAAAAAAACCTATTAATTTTTTTGCTTCATTTGCAGCTAAAATTTTCTGCACGAGCAGGAAAAATTTTTATCGAAAAATGTCTTCTGACCAACATTTATGTTCCAAAAGTTAATTACAGCATTATTGAAGTGCCGCAAACTATCTCAAATAATTCGACTGAATAGCCATTAACCTTTTCATAACTTTGTATTTTGGAAAAATGTTCATCAAATATACTAACAGCAAGTTTGCTGGTTTAACCATTACATTAATTGAATTGCGTTGCAGAAAGCAAATAAATATTGTGGCAATACAGTCTGGAACCAAATTCGCTGTAAGCTGAAATACTCATTTGTTGGCAGTAATATATGACGCATAGTTAAAGTTTAATGAAAGTTCGACTTTTATTACCGGCGATTTGCTTTAATTATCTCAATTATAGCGTTATATTCATATCGGTATCGGTGCTTTCATGCAACAGATTTTTTTCGTCATAAGTAGTGTATTGTTCATCCAATTCTTTCTTCTGCCCATTTTGATGTTGCAGTGAATTAGCTTTGACAATATCAGGATGTTTCTTTATTGCATCATTCTCATCTAAGCTAGGCTCGAACTCAGCGACACCAAATTGGAAAAACTTGCGAACCTTTTCCGGAAATAATTTGTTGTCCACAAGAGGAAGAAACAACTTTGGATCCATTTTCTCGGGATCATTTTTCCCTAAAATAATAGCGATTTTCAATAAAACAAAAAACATTCTTAATAGATAAAATACAGTTACTTTACAATAATTAGGCAATTTTTTGTTTTCTATTTTGTCATATTTCTTTACGGTTAAGTTTTGTAATTTTGCAAAAATTATTCAGCAGCTAAGCAGTAAAGAAAAAATAAATTCGTTTGCTAAATAGATAGGGACGTAGAAGAGAAAACTGTAAACTCGAAACTTAAATCGCTTTCGTTTTAAACAACAACTTAACCTACAATGCTTTTTTTTTTTTTTTTTTGTACAATTTATGATAGAAAGTCAATGTAAATTGAATAGCTTGCATTTGTTGAGAATCTATTTTAGCATTTAGTTTTAGGTTTATACCGTATTTCAATCTCTGAAATGACAAATCAAATTTTGCTATTTTGTTCACAGTAGATATAATCTAAATCAGGGGTGGGCAACCCTTTGAACTAGGGGGCCACATTCAGTCCTAACAAGGTTTCAGCGGGGCGCCACCATTCCAGCGGACCAAAAGAGAAAGGTCTTCGCCAGAAATTCAGGCCTTTTTCCGCCGATTGATGGCAGACACCAAACAAAAAACAAAAGTCTTCGCCAGAAATTCAGGCCTTTCTTCGAACAAATCGGTAGCGAAGACCACAAAAAAAGTTTTTTGGCAGAAGAAAATCATTTCGGCGATTTATTGCTGCAAATCCATCATTGAAAAAAGAAAAACGGTTGCGGGCCGGATGGCAATAAAAGGTCGGGGGACGGATGACAATAAAAGGTCACTGGCCGGGTAAAACGCCTTGGCGGGACGTAGGTTGCCAACCCCTGATCTAAATGATAATACACACTGCATTTATCAGGTCTAGTTCGAATTTAAACCCCGAAAAATTACTTTCCAAAGCAAATTTTCAATAATTATGAAATATAGTGAGCACGGGCCAGTTGGTCGACCGGTTACGCGTTCGTCTTTGGAGCGGGAGGTCTGAGGTTTAAATCTCGCGCCGGTCAAATTGGTCACAGTGTTGCCAACGGTTCGCCACCGCTGCGACATTTCTTCGAAAAAAGCTGTGGTACCCGGGTGCAATGACACGAAGATGGGCTCCGCGAACTCGTTACACACTTCGGCGTAATACAGCGACGATAATAAAAGATTTGATTTGATGAAATAAAGTGGCAAAAAAGCATAAAGCAAAAAGATTGAAAGCGATTAAAAATTTAACGTTTTTAGATCCCTGCCATAATAATAGTCACTTAACGATTTTTTAATCATTTAAAGCATAGAAAGCAAAAACAAAAAGCAGTACACAGTAATACAATAACATAATCAATCACACTCACAACTTTACAAACCTGATAAAAACGATACGGTAAACGCAACGCTTATCGCCATCAAAAAGCCAACGAGAGCCACGTACATGTATGACAACGAGTAAAGAGTGTCGGCAATTGGTGGTCTAAAAGTAAGATTAGTTGAGAAGATATATTTGATAACGAAAACTAAAAATGGCCGAAATTATCAAGCTTTTTCAATAAAATTATTCTTTGTGTATTAAATTAGCAACTAGTATTAAATTACACTAAGCGAAGAAAAATCCTCTTGGCTTTAAGCTTTATTTTTCCGTTCTTGGTCTCATAAATAAATTCGACACTTTTTTTGTCCACTTGTTGCTATATGTGGATACAAATGATAGCATTTCGGTAAAATAAAAACTTATCGACAGCAGAAAAAGTACGCTACTGTTTATTGTTTTTGCTAAAAAGTTTGTCATACTAAAACAGAAAAGATGATAACTGCAGTGCATACACAACTTGCAGTAGAAAGAACTCAATATTGTTAGCCATTCAGCAACACCAAGTTCAATAGTATCCGTTTTAAGATCTCAATTTTAGGATTAATATGAATTGACAGAGCTTTTGCATTGTGGTTATTTAATGTTAGGAATTAGATTTTAATGCGAGATATTTAAAAAAATCAAATGTCACTATACAATTTCCATTTATTTATGCTGTCTAAAGGTAAAGGATTTATACTTATAATTTAGAAGTGGTACAGAATTTGAAAAACTACTCTAAAGCTATCTTTCAAAAACGATTAATGGTTTGTAGTTTCAAATCTGTTGTGAAATAGAACTTTTGCTTCTGAAACGATAAACTAAACAAACACATTACCTTGAATCAGATTGGTCACCATTCTCAAAAGAAACTGATGTCGTCAATACCGATGTAGTCATAGAATAGCTTACATAAGATACATTTGAGGTTTGTGACGTGTTTCGACAGCCTGCAGTGGAAAACGGGAGTTCTCCAGAATTTCGAGGCTTGTAAATGATAGAACCAAGAGCTGTCCACATTGATAAAGCAACTCCTCCAAGAAGACCCGCCCCTGCTCCCTGTTAGAAAATTGAAGATTAATTAATGCTCTGTTTTCATTGCCGACAAATTACAAATTTGTAATACTTACCGAAATAAGTTACAGCAAAAACTTTACGATAATATACCAACATAAAATCTGCTAAAATTAAAATTCAAGTTTTAAATCTTGTTTGTTGAAACAAATATAAATGAAAACTTCACTGTAAAAATATTTGGGTAGTTTTAACCCAAAAATTTGGGTTGTGTTCTTGGGTTTATTTGTTGAGACACCCAAGAAAAATTTTGGGTAAAATTTAATAGGTAAACTAAGAGTAACCCAAATTTAAGAATTTTGTCATAACACCCTACAGCATAACCCAAAAGAAAAATTAGCGATTCTAATATTTACCCAATTGTTAAAGTGGGTTATTTAACGTATTACTCACAACAAAGAATGAATAATAGATTGGGCAAACAGAAATACACTTTAAGATGAGCTTGGACTGTTTACACATCTACCAAACATTTTTTGCGTGTTTTGTATGACACCCAAAGAACATTTATTGGGTATATAAAACCTCGCTAATGCAAAGTATGGGTAAATGCAAACCATGCTAATGCAAAAAACATGGGTATTCTTACACAAGCTGCAATCTTGATTGACACAAAAGTTTCAAAATTTTTGCTCGCAAAAACGGCTATACGTTATGCAGGTACCTGTGCCATCGGTTATTCAATCATCAAGCTCTCATAACGCGTATATAAAGAATAACGCGACAAATTGAAACCCTAGTAATTACTACTTAGTTAATCGAAGTTTACAGCAATTATTACGAAATCAACAATAACAAATTAATACCAGCAGTGTAATTTGCACAGAAACCTATCCGTAGTTTGTGAATCATATTTACAGTTGGGTAAAAAGTAATGAATAAAATGCAACGATATCATTTTTGCTTTACTGCCTAACGTAGCAAGTTACTTTAACAAACATAGCAAAACTTAGACGGGTCAAAATACTTCATAAAGTGGCGTTCAGATTCAGGTGCCGGTAATTAAGATTGCGAAAAAGATAAAAATGTAGAATCATGAAAGAGAAGAATTGGGAGAAATTCACTTATGAGTTGAATAATTTAAACATTCGACATGTTATAGCGAAGGAGAGTTAGATATTGTTTTTTCCCATGCAATTATAAAATGTATTCTTTTAAGGTTTCCCTCTTCGCAAAATATATTGTAACGTTTTTACAAATCAAGATTCTTGCCAACTGTTAAAAAAGGTGTCCGGCATGGCTTCATTTATTACAAAATTACATTGAAAAATATGAGTATCAGTTCTGCCAAGGTTGAAGTTATTAAATGCAGCCATTTCTGAAATGTAGCGACTTTAAAACTCAACCTATGTCCCATAATGCTTAATGCGTCGAGACACTTCCTGAAGTAGTAGCCAATATGGGACAAAAGGTTTAGTTTTACACTCCAATAGCTCAGAAACGGCTGCATTTGAAACTCCAACTTAGCAGAATTAATGCTCATATTTTTTCCCAATTCTTTAAATACAGCCAGGCCGCGGGCAACTTTTACTACAGTATTTCAAATATCGCAACAATAACGCATCCAAATATCACATGTTGGTAAATAGAACATCACAAAATATCAAAATTTCCACGAAACATTTCCAATACATGCGTCATAATTTGAACAGTCCTTCAACATCTTTTTTTTACTTTTCACCCGGAATTACCTTAGGACTATCCACATAATTTTTACATAGCCAGTCCAAAACTTTTATACGCAGCTGTTTCGAGCATTAGAAACTCCTACATAAATATTGCGTGAAAAAAGCATTGGAATGTTGGTGGCATTAGAAACTCACGAAACTGAATAGAAAACGAAAAGTTTGAATAATCAATACCCCAATGAAAATCACCGCATACATTAAAAGCCAGAGGTGGAGTCGAGGACACAAGGCCAAGGCCAAGGACACAAAAAAAATCCGAGGCCAAGGACAAGGACAGCCTTTCCGAGGACAGAACCTCTCGAGGCCAAGGCCAGGAATGCTCGAGGCCAAGGCCAAGGACCAAGGACACAAGTGCAAGTGCTCTCCAAAAAAAAAATGTCTTCACAAAAATTTTTCAGGCGATCTCCAAAAAAAAAAAGGTCTTCACAAAAATTTTTCAAGCGATCTCTACAAAAAAACGTTTTCCAAAAAATTTTTCAAGCGCTCCACAAAATTTTAACAATTCAAAAACTACTGCTGTCCTCGAGCCGAGGACAGGCCAATTTTCGAGGACTTGAGGCCAAGGACTTGACCTTCGAGGCCAAGGCCAAGGACTTCAAAATCTGTCCTCGAGGACTCCACCTCTGTTAAAAGCAGCATTTTTACTTTATCAATAGAGTCAAGTCAAGTGACAAAATCAATTTCATTCAAAAATGTCTTTTATCATTTTAATCATAATGTCCTGCAAGGGCTGTTCAAATATCGTATGATGCCTTTTTCCCTTCTTATACAACGATATTTTGATATTATAGCCCATCCTTTTACTTATGATCTGACGCTTTTTCCGACTACCCCCCTACTCTCTTAGAGACGTCAAATGATATTTGACCAGCCCGTAATATCACTTTCCCGATTATAGACCAAGTGATATACCCAACTCGGTAGCGGCTTTGTACAAGGATTTCTCTCTCAAGTGAAAGACAAAATGCTGCAGAAATTGCATGACTTTGGAAATACGGCAGCAGTAGTTGTAATTCAAAATCTAATGAAGAGCCATTATTCCCAGCACTCCATCTGAAACTGATTGCACTTCCATAATTGGATGCTTTTCTGAAAAGATCACGATTTTTGTATTTCCAAATCGCGCAACAAACGGTTGCTTGCGGTCTAAAATTTCGTTCTGCACATCGGCAATTGTAGTCTGTTCCTGCGAATATATCGAGCAATAAAATAACGATTAAGGCCAAAGTAACTATTAAGTGTTTGGTATTCTGTAAAATATGGTATCATTTGAATGATGCAGCTTTTGACTGGTATTAAGTGCTATACTAGTTCACTACAAACGCACAGTCCAAAATAGAGACCGACTGATATCAAGTATTTCAAGCTGACACTGATATGATATTATTGAAATTAGCCTAGCATTCTTTTACTTTTTAAGATGGGCCGCTTTTGCAACATTTTTAAAAACTTTTTGACCTTGTTTCTATGCAAGCTTTTGTTGTACTTCTGTATCAGTTCTTGTGTCATGGATCAAAATGCATATAAAAGATGTACAATATGAATCAATTTATGCTGCCAGGTGAATTATAAAGTATCGGTAGAAATCTAATATGGCCCATATTATGGGTAACTGATTTTCGGTCGGTCGTCGGCAAACGTTAAACATAAGTTTTTAATTTTTATCAAAACTGGTGACCGTTGGCGGGCATAGGATAAAGGCGACTGATTAACCATAAAAAATTTGAGAATTGCATTGCCTCCAAGAGATGGTGTAAGATAACTGCAACTTCATGTAAAGTAGTAACATCAGATTAAGAATTAGTTATTTTTCGACATTGATAAGCAATCCTTTGATACATCAAGTTATGTTTACCGGAACTTGATCAATGAAGTATCTTTCCACACGATGATGGTGATTCGAATTTGATCGTAGATGCATATTGCATAGCAATGACATTCCAACAAAAATGCGAGTATTAGTTCCTGAAAAAAGCAAGCATTTAAATTGCATAATTTTATCCTTTAACGCTGCAAAGCACTCCAACAAAATCATTTTATCAGATTGTAACAAACGGAAATCAAACACGCGATGATGCTTTGGCCTGTGATTTTTCTTATGCAAATCTCGCGTCAGTCGGAAAAACTTTGCTGTTTCGAGGATAAAATATCCTCGAACTATCCTTCGGTCAAGGATAAAATCCAGGCTATTACAAGGATGTGTCCTTGATTTATGCACGGAAATTTGACAGGTCAGACATAAAATTGAGGATAATCTAGAGGATATTGCTTAGGATAAATCGATGATACATCCCTGGTAATCTAGGATAATTCGAGGAACTATCCCAGGCAAACAAGGAATCTTCTAAGATAATTTGAGGAACTATCCCTGGCAACCAGGGATGTGGAAGCGGAAGCTGGAAGCGGTTAAAGTTTTGTGGAAGCGGAAGCACTTTGATGAAAGAGGTTGGAAGCGGAAGCGAACTCGGAAGCCAAAGTGTTGAAAAGGAGCCGGAAGCGGAAGCAATTTTTTCAAAATCAGACGCTTCCGGATTTTCTAACTCGCTACAACCGTAAGTGAAATGTAACAATAATAATATGGAATCGACAACACAAGTCAAATAACATAGCTTACAAAGTAAACTTGCCCGTTTTCTTTTTAGACTACATACAACTAGAACGTGACATCGCAAGCGATGTCTGGGACTTCGCGGCATTATCCAACCCTTACTAAACTTTATTAAGCTTTAAAATAGTGATCTGATTGCTTTGAATGAATTTGTATAAAATACAGTCGTTCATAGTCAGATCAATAATTTAAATGCCCCTCTTTCAAATTTTGTTTTACTAACTTAAATCGTTTTGTCATTTTTCGAGTTTAAAATTTAACTCTCGAAGTTTTCAAAAATAATCGAGTAACGCCATCACATAACAGTTTACAATATAGCGTCAAATCTCAGCACTTTTTACGAGTTCTTAACAGTTTTTCAGACCATTTGAAACAACATAAAGCGGTCTTTAAAAATTCAGCGATTCACAAGCAAATTTGGTTAGTTCAACCGAACTTACAGCCATGTATGATTCTGAAAACGCTCTTTCGCATCGCAATCCAACATATTATAGTATTGGCAGTACTTAAATTGTAAAATTTTGCATGGGGGGACGCTTTTACAGCCTTGACCAACTTTACAGAAAGTTTAGTGGAAATGATGTATTTCCGTCGCCGAAATTGAATGAAGACCAAAAACAAGAAAAAGTTCTTTGCCGGAAATTGAAGTCATTTTTTTCCCAAAATTAGGTGAAGACCAAAAAAAGGGTCTTCGCCGGAAATTGAAGTCATTTTAGTCCTGGATGGCTATTTTTCCTCTGGTCATCCAGTGCTCAACTCTCGATGGGAGGACGCCTAAATCTCGATGGGGGACTCTAACTCTCGATGGAAGACTCTAACTCTCGATGGGGGACGCAAACTCTCGATGGGGGGACGCGTCCCCCCTACAATTTAAATACTGAGTATTGGTATACCGGTTGTTTCAAAATTAAAGATCCCTCCTCAACAGCATATACTAAAATAAAAAGTGCTAAAATTACGCAAATTTAAAACAGGCATTTATGTAAGTTTTTGTTAAATCGTTTATGTTTTTGCCACGTAGACTTCATTCTCGAGTGATATAATTTGACAAATTGCAAAAAAGGAGGGAAATCAAAATTTATTTTCCCTACTTAGTGCTTCACTCACAAGTTGTCACAGGTCGATGAGAATAGCGTGGTATACAATCCTTGTTCTCTATACGCCCTTTAATTAACACCATCTTTCGGGCTAAGTATTGTCCAACATGGCATTACCAAGTTTGGCATGTTTTATCTTTTTTTTAATATTAGCCTATCCGGTACTCTTAAAATTTGATATGTCTAGCTGGAGTACTTTGTATTTAAGATTTTAAAATCTCAAGGGCCTATTTGGCATGATCTCCTCAATGTGGCCCACCAAATTTTGTTATCTATCTTTGATTTATATTAACCAATTCAATAGATTTAATTCGTTTAGATTTTGTAGTTAATGGGAGGAGGTGTCAACATAATTGAAATATTCCTATAGTATGAGATCCTCAATATTTTTTCATATGTGTTTCTACCGATCTTGAAAATTTTATTTGTCTAGCTTGAGTGGTTGAAATTTTGAAGGACCCGTTGCAAGAGGACTCTCCAATTGTGGCATCTAGTTATATTTTATTTACCTATTCTGAATTTCTTTTTCGTTTATATTTACCTATTTTGAAAGTTTCATGTGTTTAGCTTGAATGATTGCGAAGTTTGGATTTTGAAGGATGCAATTTAGGGACTCCCGATTTTGGTGTCTCAAATTAATTTTGTCTTTCCTTGATATTAACTTATCCTGAAAATTTGATGTGTCTAACTTAAACAATTAAAAAGTTTGAATTTTGGTATTCTCGTTTGAGGGGAAACTCCATTTTGGTACCCCCAAATTTTGTCATATTTTATCTTTTCTTCGTATTTACCTATTCTGAAAATTTCATCAGTTTAGTGTAAGTGGTTAAAGTTGAATTTCAATGTTCTTGTTTGAGAAAGATCTCTTCATTTTGGTACCCCCAAATTTTGTCAAATTTTAACTTTTGTTTGTGCTTGTCTATCCTGAAAATTTCATGCGTTTAGCGTGAGTGGTTAAAAAGCTTACATTTTGGTGACCCCTTTTGAGAGGAACACCCTCATTTGGTTTCCCCAAATTTTGTTATATTTTATCTTTAACTTATATTTATCTATTTTGAAGATTTCATTTCTCTAACGTGTATGGTTAAAAAGTTTTGAATTTTGGCGGCCTCGTTAGGGGGGACCAGCATTTTGACACTGGTACCCCCAAATTTCGTCAAATTTTATCTTTCCTTTATGTTTACTTACCTTAAAAAGTTCGTTGGCCTAGCTTAAAAAATTAAAAAGTTTGAATTTTGGAAGACTTGTTTGGGGGAAAACCCCCATTGTAGCACCCCCGATTTTCGTTAGGTTTAGTTTATTTTTAACGTCTACCTATTCCGAAATTATGACGTATCTAGCTTAAACGGTTTACAAGTTCAAAGTTTTGGAGGGCATGTTTGAGGGGGATCCCCCCAACCTGGAACCCCCGATTTCATTTCCGCACTAATTCTTCTTGATATTTTTAATCGCTCAAACTTTAAATACAGTGCGTTTAGCGGTTTAAAAGTAGATAGCTGGAGAAGAAAAAGAAATAAAAGTAAGAAAAAAGAAAAAAAAAGAAGAAAAATAGGATTCAGGTTGGGGTAAACAAACAAACATACCAAAAAGAAAGGTGGTTGATAGTGTGCTCAAAAAACACAAATCATTTTCCATCAAAATCGGTATCTACCCAAATATATCGGTTCAAAATCTTCCACTTTTTACTCAAGTTCGGCTGGTAACATTTTGGTCACGTGACAGGGCGCTTTCAAACTCGCTTTGCATAAACCTTTATAAGCACCAGATTGTTTACAAATTTCAGCTTTGCACGTCAAGTGGTTTTTGAGTTATAGGCAAATTAATAAACTTTCAAGCCAAAAAATCGCATTTTTTTTGTTCTTTTGAGTGTCAATTCACGATCACGTGATCTAGGATCCCCAAAACTGGCACACATAACGCATTCATTAATTTTCCTGTTGAGTCCAAATTTCAACTTTTCTAGGTTTTACCGTTGCCAGTTATGAGCAAATCAATCCTCATCTACCGAATTTGCGAGCAAAAATAAAGGAACTACGCGCTCACACAAAGTCCCAATTAGCTGTTTCATACTCAGCAGAGATGTGGAAGCGGAAGCTGGAAGCGGTTAAATTTTTGTGGAAGCGGAAGCACTTTGATGAAAGAGACTGGAAGCGGAAGCGAGCTCGGAAGTGTCTAATTCTATCCGGAGCCGGAAGCGGAAGCAAAAAAATCCAAAGGTGAGGAAGCGGAAGCGAACTTAAGCATAAAACTTCAAGAGGAGCTGGAAGCAGAAGCATTAAAAATTTGACTGCTTCCACATCCCTGCTGGCAACAAAAGAAATCTTTAGTGATTTATACATATTTTTACCGCAATTTTAGCATAATACATCCTTGATTTATATAACGAGTATATTCTGGTAATCCAAATACAATGCGAGATCAACTAAATTTGTTTTGCTTGAAACAAAATTTATTCAAAAATTAAATTAGTACCAATCGCAGCACACTATTACAGTCATGCTCGGCCCAACAATACTTGGCGCACAACCGTAAGCGTAACTTTTGCTTATTTTAACCAAAAACTTTGTACGCCGGTAAGCTAGCTGATAATGCAAAGCTATGACGTTCCGAATTTTTGCTTAAGCTAAACACAGAATACGCTTGATTGCTTACGGTTGCATGCCAAATGCAAACTGAACCGCAAAAGCATCGTATGCATTAATAGTATAAATACAATTCAAGCTCACAAAAATGAATTGCACACGAACGGTAAAAAGTTACTTTGGGGCTCTGCCTTTCCACCACAGACTTAAGGCGCTGAAAGTATTCTTTGGAGTTCAGAGGCAACATTGACATTTGGTGTTTTGGACTTACCTTCATCCTGAAGCAGTATCGGCTTGTAAAGTGCAACTGTCAAGTCGTTTTGTTTTTTCTCCCATTCCAGTTGTTAGTCTGACTACAATACCAACTGCTGTGCCAAAGCTTTGGTCGGACACGGCTGCGTGCGGTGTATGTGATAAACTCTCTGCAAAATAAAATAGACAGTTAATAATAATATGCACAGTAAACCAAACATCAGCACCACTTTACATTTTCTTCGAAAGACAGCCGAGCTCTATGAAGTGGTAAAGTGGTAGAAATACATTCCAGTTGAGCAGTAAAACTGTAAAAGTCGTCGAAACAATGAGTTAAAACAAGATATTCATATAAAATTGCATCAAGTGCTTTACACAAAAATTGTTTCATCACTTCTTCAAAAGAGAACAGCAGTAATATTAGATATCACAATGCACTTTAAAGGGGGTGAAGCATCTAGCTAGAGTTAGGTAAATAAAACGAAGAAACATATAAAACATATCTTCACCGAATTTCAGCTTTCTACGACCAATCGTTTTTGAGATATTCCATTTAAAAATTTGGATATCTTCCCAGCAGCGCTGCCAGTTACAATTTCACCATTTCTAAAAATACTGATTAAGGGACTTTTCATAACTGGTTTGAAAGCATCTAAATGCAAGACTTCAGTGTGAATTAGTGTTACAACGGAAATATTTCACAAGTTAGATATGATTTCTCAGTTCCTAGGAAATTAGATTTTAACAGGCAACACTGTCGAGGAGATATCACCCGTTGAACTGAAACATCTCAAAAATAATAGGCCGTACAAAGCTGAAATTTGGTGAAGTTATGTTTTAGATTATTCTTGATTTTTGCACATAATCTTAGCTAGATGTTTCACCCCCTTCAACACTTTTATCTAGGATAAAAAAAAAAGCTAAGATAAAAACAAGTGCAACGGTAACCATTTAGCTACGTTATTTCCTGAAAACAGCGTACTAAGAGTTATGGCCGAACTATTAACTCTTGTACAGCAAATTGTCGTGCTGTTACATTTTCCGCTTGTGTAATTTAATTGATGCTGAATGTGCATCTCAAACCCAGCAGCAATATTGTCAAAAATGCGTTGTGCTATTTGAGTGACTGCGCTTCGGAACAGTTGACAATAGAAAATACACATGCAACTTCTTCACCAAATGCAATTGATTTTCAGCAAAAAACTGTAATAAAATTGAATCAAGTTTACCTGTCAGCAAACCAAACGCTTCAGCGTTTTCAAAGGATAGTTTTTTGTTTTTTTTCTTCCAGCACCAAAACCGAACCATGAATATTTGATTGCTAAATCCTTGGTCATCAACATGCGCAGAAAAAGGCTTATACTGCCTTGAAGATCTTTGTGATTAATTAATTCATTTTTCGATTCTTTTGGCATCCTGCAAACTGTACAATACTATTGCAAAAACCAGGCACTCTGCGTCTGTCTAACCATACCAATACAGAGCACTTTTTGGGGGGATTTATACGCAGATCTTTTGTCAGGCTGGGTTACCATAAATGGTAGATTGCTTGGCTGCAAAAGGAAAAAGCGTTGAGTGTCTTTCCCAAGGACACAATAATGGATTGCCACTTCAAGAATGGAACTTAGAGTCAGCAACCTTTCGATTACTAACCAAACCTTCTTCCAACTGAGCTATCGCCGACGCTCTTGAAATGCTACTTCAAATAGACGATCTATCATCAATTGTGACATTTATCTTCAGGACTCTCTTTCGTCTTCACTTAAATAATTTTTTGGTCCAACGTGATTGGCCCATAAATAAGCGAATCCTGTCAAAGCATAGTTAAAAAAACGTAGCGTAGCTCAGTAAAAAAGGGCTTTGAGTGAATATTGACATGATTAACGGCAAAAGCTTGATTTTCGATCAGGTCATGTGTCGTTGTGCTCCTTGACAAAAGACGACTTGAAATTAGTGTTGGTCAGCATGTCAAAAAAACTCGAAAACAGAACCCCAGAAACGTGATCTGTGTTAATGTGTTCAAACTGGAACACATAGTCAGGTTCATGCACAATTACAAATGCATGATAAAAAGTATCATTACAGTGTTACCCTTAAGATAGAAAACAACCAGACCTTAATACGTTTAAGTGAAAGTTTTGTTTAAAGAATACCGCGATATTCGGAGTGATGATGTCATAGGTTTTCGCCAAAGCTGAAGGCAAAATTCACGAAACAACCTTGTTTGGTGTATGTCATTAGCATACCACAACTTTCTCTTTTTTTCTACAAGAAAATCAAGTTCTAACAAAATAACGTCAAAACATCACAACTATAGGCAGATCTTTTTCTCTCTTAGTACCAATTCCAGCTCTTCTTCCGCTTTTGCAGAAACAACGTCAACTTTCTCATCTGTATCGGTATCTAATTGTGATGTTTCTATTATTGTTTCTACAATGTTCACCTCTCTAAGCAAATCTCGTCAAATTGTTTGAACTGACCTGTTAACCTTTCTTCAGTTGAATAAACGCTGCTTTTTATTCCATGCAAAAGATGACTGACGTTTGCAGCGGCATCAGCTTGCATTACGTGTCTCATCTTAGCATTTCGCGAAATAGATACCGCTGGTCTAAACACGTAAAGTATGCATGTAACGTTATTGTTCGTAAATATTCTCCAATGTTAAAATAGGAAATTTCTTTTGGAGTAGTTTGTCCGACTCCTACTTTAAATAGTATCCCATGCTTGACAGGCCCTTCAACCCTATCATTAGCAAGGGAAAAATTCCGTTAAAAGAAGCCAAAAATAAATGACCCACCCCATAAGTTACACCATATGTCTATCATGATAACCCACCAACAAAAAATAGCAGAATGTATAGCTGCAGTCTCAAGGAATATCACCTCTCGTCAGCTTGACTAGCTACGTAGGCCTATTAACCCTCAAATGACTGCCGTGCTACACCTTAGAAGCTTGGAACAATAATTGAAGTCATGGAAACCCAATTAACAACCGAAAATAAGAAAGATGGCACCAGTAAGGGACCCCAAGGAGATAATTAACCGGTAAGCTGTAAAATCGACAAGCCAGCATATCCGCTTGATTATGATGATAACAAAACTGTTGAAACATAATGCATGTACTTTTCCATTCTTATGACCCATCTTTTGGGGGTTGAAATGGGCCATAAGAATGGAAAGCGACATGTGTTATAACTCATAATTGAATAGCAATGTTAGCATCAAAATCTACCAGTTAATCATCTTCAGGGGTCCCACGGGTGCCATCTCTTTTATTTTCGGTTGTTACATATTGTAATGACATTTTATTTACCAAGTTGCCTTTTCCAGGAGAGAGCGAAGAAACCTATTGGTCTTCGAGTCAAGCTACCACATGCCCACCTGTCTACCACACATGGCGGAGGCTTCACATCGTCCCTTTAATTGCTAAACGTCAAGCAGAGAAGCTGTGAATATCAAATTTTTTAGTCTTTGGTTTGACCCGACAGGGAATCGAACCCGAGTCTACCGCTTCAATAGCAAACGTTCTATCCACTCGACCATTGAATGATTTCAAGTGGGTTTCCAATGATTGTTGCAAGCTGCTAAAACGTAGCACGGCAGTCATTTGAGGGTTGATAAGCCTACCTAGCAAGCCAAGCTGACGAGAGGTGATAATCCTTGAAACAGCAACTGTACTAGGCTGCTATGTTCTGTGGATGGGCTACCATGACAGACATGTGGTGTTAACTTATGGGTTGTTTAATTTATTTTCGACTTCTTTTTACTGAATAGTAGTATATAATCCACTTGGAAATTCAATTACTTGCAAAATACTACTAAATTCAAATTCAAACTAAATAAAAACTACTAAATTTCAAAAAATTACAAATTCAAGTTAGCACAGTGCACAAATACTAATAAATTGCTAAAACTTTCAATGAAAGTGCTATCAAACCTAATTAAAATTAGTACAGGTAAAAACTACTACGCAAAAATTTACAAAATTTTCAAGGGTCATTCCATTATATTTCAAAAAAAGTTGAGCATTTTCATACCCAATCTTTGGAAAAGAGTCAATTAATTATTTTATAGATAAAGGCTGGTGTACTGATCAACCTGCAAAAAATTTTTTTCTAATCGGCCCAGTAGTTGCTGAGATGTAGATAGTCACCAGTAGGTGGCAGACACGAGTGTAAAAATTTTTAAATTTAGATTTTATGAGTTTTACTAAAGGTATCAACTTGGTTTTTGTGTCTAAATACATGTTTTTTGAGGCAAGGATTCAGAATTTCAGGTTATTTTCATGGTAATTTCTCAGGAAAGTCTGTTATTTGAAGTTTTTTGAAATTTTTGGGGCTAAGTTGAGGCCCAAAAATGGAAATGAAGGATTGCACAAAATAAAAAAACAAATATGCCTTAAAGTCTTGACAATAAACATTTTTTATTGCTTTTTCGTTTTTTTATGACAATTGTAGTCTTCATCACCTATGTTGTATTTTTTGAAACAAGCTTGAAAAAATTTCTACAATGTTTTTTCAAATTTTGAATTTATTGCTTGCTCTGCATGAATACAAACATTGATTGTTTCAAAACAATTGCTGTTGAAACGTTGTTTCATAATTATACAACAAAAATATTGCTAGCCTTATGTATCAGAATCAAGAAATTTACCTTATTGAGCAATAATCACAGATCATTCTCTCCAGTGCTTCATTATGAGTTAAGTTGCCATGAATGATTTTTATTTAATTAGGCTATATTTCACCAAATGATATCAATTAGTGATTGTTTGTGCAAATTAGGTTATATAAAGTGCTAACTAAAATTAATCAAAGTTTTTTTGATTATTCTCACCAATTTCACATGCATTATGTTAGAGCTTGCATGCAAAATATTTTAATTTTTTTAGCTATTTTTTGAGCAAAATTTTTAATTTTTTGGCCATTCATTAAAAAATTACACAATAATTATCAAATAACTGAAAAAAATTAATAAACCTAGACTGTCAATAGTATTGATTAAATAAATAAGGTCAATTAAAGTTTGCATCTCAATGTTATAAAGATTAACCTTTTTAATTGTTCTCATTATGAAAAAGATGTAGGCTACAACAAAGAAATTATTAAAAAATACTATATTATCAAACACCTGAATTGCTTACTCGCTTAGATCAATACTCATGTATTTAGTAATTTTGAATGTGCTTAGTTGTAATGTTTTTCCCTAGGATCTTGGTATTTTTTTGTGCATGTGATTTCGATTGTCATTTAACTTTATCAAATCAAAATCAAATTTTTCTTTATACTCGTATTATGCTGAAGCATGTTACGAGTTTGCGAGGGCCCATCTCAGCATCATTGCGTCCAACCAACACTGCTCCTTTTGAAGAAATGTCGCAGCAGTGGCGAGCCGTTGGCAACATCGTCTGATTTGACTGGCCCGAGATTTGACCTTCCGCTTAAAGAGACAAATGCGTAACCACTTGACCAACTGGCTGGTCATATAACTTCATTCCAAGTGAAACTGCAATTGTACAATAAATAAGTTTGAAACGCTAGTTTCTTATTCTTTCAAATGACCTACAGTAGCAATCATTTGGAGATGAACCTACGCGTATAATATTTTATCATTTGTATCAATCTTTTCGCTTATATTTTTGAGCTAAATTAGTTAAAAAGTATATACAAGGTGTTTGAAAAGAAACATATCGCAATCGTATTGAAATAATACCAGTATATTGGTATGCTACATTAAAAACACCCTGTACAAAGCTTTTGCAATGATAAAAAGTGTATAATTGGTCGAGCGGTAAAATGCCCTCATCTCTGCGGCAGAAGGTCTGGGTTTCAAGTCTTGGGCCGGTCAAATTGAACACAGTGTTGCCAACGGCTCGCCACCGCTGCGACATCTCTGCAAAAGTAGCTGTGTTGCCAGGCACAACGACATGGAAATGGGCCCCAACAAACTCAATACATGCTTTGGCATATTACAGTAAGTGTAATGAAAGATTTGATTTGATTTTTATAGCAAAAATGCACAAAACACCAATTACACCTTTGCAACAATGACACCAATCTTGTGAATGATTAGCATTTATTATATTAGTCAGCAACACCAATATAATGCTACGTCTAATTTGTGGCCAAAACGTCTACTAATGTCCCTTACATGTTACATGCAGCTGTATCGCTATTTTTTCAGCTGCATTGTATGGTAAAACTAATATACAAAATTTGTCCCTTTACATATCCATATTTTCATTTCACTTAAATGAAGAAATTTTCATGTGCTGTTTTTGTAGCATTACCTATCTTGGTAGCTGAATAATATAACAGCAAAACAAATTGTTCTATTTACACACATTGCTAATCAATTATCATCCTAAATTCTTTATCAAAAACAAAAAACCTTTATACTGCCCAAATATATTTTTGTTTCAAAAGTATATTCAATGCTTCATCCCCAATTTTTTACCCCAATTTACCCACCAAAAACCTAAAAAAAATTTAACAGCCGAACAAATTGTTCTGTTTACACCCATTGCTAATTAATTGTCATCCTAAGTTCCTTAACAAAACGGAGGAACAACTTTTATACAACCCAACAATATTTTTGTTTTAAAATTTCATTCAATCCTTCATCCCCAATTTTTGATCCAATTTACCCACCAAAAACCTAAAAAAAAAAACAATCAAAACACAATTTTATGGCAAAATTAGCATTAATTAAACCCTAAATTTAGATTGCCTATCCCCAAAAACATATATTTTGCCACAAAAACCAACTTTCCGCCATAAGTATGGGCCTCAAAATTAATTTATGTATTTTTACGTGCTCTCGTCTGACATGTAGAGGTGGTCTTCAATTTCTCATTAACGTACAGTCTCATTTCAATTTTTTTTTATGTAGATTGTGCCATCCTATGTGGATGATCTAGAAGGATTTTATATAAATTTTCCAACCTAGGGTATTTGGCATTTGTTAAAATATAATGGGACATCCCTCAAAATAATGCTGGCTGTCAAGTCGTTGAATTAAAACAAATGAATAAAAAATGACTGCTGAGCATAAAATAACGACAATTTTCAAGTATAAATAATGAAAAACAATCACAATTTTCAAGGATAGTATAATTAAACACCATATTTTTAGACGGAAAACCGGGACAGTCGAAGAGATCCAAAAAACTGAACTGATGACCAGTCAAAAAAGGTCTTAGTGTAGTTTTTGCAAGATTTTTTAAGTGATCGTCAAAAAAATCCTCATTTCAATGACTAACAATTTATTGAGTGATCTCAAAAAATATCAGTATATTATTTCGAAAATAATGACAATGGTTCTAAACTAATAAAAAATAATGAAATTAAAATAAAAAAAAACAATGAAAAAAATGAAATAATGACACACTTGACAGCCTGAATATTGAAACGATTTTACATATAAAACAACTCATTTATCACAAAGCTATCTCACCTCTTCCACATATTATTATTTACTTCCTTTGGAATTTAGAAAGTTTTTCTAAAAAAGAAGGGATACGGTAGTATCTAACATTGAACCAGTATCAAACACTCACTACAACTCCCAAGCTTGCTTTCAGCTGAAGACATGGAGCCTCCACTGCTATATAGTTTTTCCACGCAACGATCATACTGTATGCTTCTAAATACAAAACAAATCACATCTGATAGTTTAACAACGTGCTAAGCTATGCATTTATTTTATTTGTAATACAATCTACCGCTATATGCTGCTCAAGGTGAAGTTAGCTGGTGGTTTGTTTGGTATGTCTGGTTAATTCAATCTTGATCATTAATTCCGATTTCAGATTTAGCATACAAGTAAATTTGCTAAATCTTAATGCTTAAAATAGTTCATAAGGATGTTGCAGGAGACATTTGTTGAAATAATAATTAACTGCTGTATATGACACCACAAAAATGGTTTCTACTATGCTCATTTTTTTATTCAGTTTTCTGAAAAACCACAAAAAAGGATTTAATAGCTTTTTTTTAATCCCTTTATATAAAAAAAATTTTTTTTCGCAAAAGCCCACAAAACGTGGGACACCCGTTACCTCAAACAAATAAATACTATTTCCAAAGCCGAAAAACTTGGGGTACCAAGTGGTATTAAGGTTGGTTACAACCATGATACATAATTACCGCATTTTCCGGACAACAAGGTGCACACCCAAAAAGTTTTAACAATTCGACTTTTTTTTTCTATATTTGACATAAGGCGCACCAGAGTATAAAACGCATGTACTCTAATTAGGATTAAATTGCTGAAAACAGGTAAAAGAAGAGAAAAAATTGATTAATTTAAGTCGCTTTATTGTTTTTTTCATACATAAGATGCACCTGAGTATAAGCCGCACTTATCAAATTCTATCATAAAAAAAAAAGATTTTGGATGCACCTTATAGTCAGGAATATTACGATATACATATTTCTATGTTGAATATTTCTATGTTGCAATATCTATGTTGCAATATCTATATTTCTATGTTGAATATTTCTATGTTGCAATATCTATGTTGTTCTATGTTGAATATTTCTATGTTGCAATATCATTCAAATAAAAAAATAAACTGAATGTCAACATTGTGAGTGGTGTTTGGTAAGGTATACATTTGACTTACTTGCATGGCACAAAAATGTGAACAGTTTAATTTTCCAGCATTCTTTGTGCTATGCCCTGTTTTTAGCTAAATTTTGAGTCTCACAGGGGGCCAGTAACAATGATCTTTCCCAACCATCTACCATTTGTAAACAAAATTTGTTGATCCATTTTTTAATCCAATACCTACAATATCTTTCATTTTTATTTGCAATAATCTCAGATCTGAAACACAAAAGTGAATTAAAATATATTTTACCTTGAATTTTTCAACAAACTGCTCAAAATAGGTTCGCAACGACTCCTTAAAATACTACCTACAATCTGGTGTCCAAGACAATTAATCGATCATGTCTATCATATCATTATGCAATATATCAGAATCACATTATTATGGAACAAGACTGGAAAATTTTCAAAAAAATTCAAGGTATAAATACCAGTGTCTTCAGTATACATTCATGAAATTGAATTTGAATCAAAGCACAAGTTATTAGGGCCACAATAATCACACAATGTTTTTTTCTTGACATAAATTAGTTTATATTTCTTCTTCAGTGATACACAAACCACCTTGAAAAACAGCAAGCATTAACAAATTGGTTATTAATGATTGGGGGAGGGGAGTTGTCAGACACCACTCCGATGGGGTCAAAACTTATGGTCAGATTTGTGACACACAGCCTTCACTAAAATTTTTCAAATACTTTTTACACCACTGTCTAGCCTATTATCTCAGATCTATATTGCTGTCTCTTAGGGATGTTCATTTCAGAATAATTAGCCTATGTATTGGCAGTGTCTAGAGCACCGATATGGTTTCCAACATGAAATCGCTGCTGCAACAGCAGCACCGGTCGTTGCTTCATGCACTTCAATTTACGGTCTCAAGCTTGCATTCCTGCTCGAACCCTAACTCTAATGCAAGGTTCTTAAAGAGAAAGAAAAAAAATATCACAATGCGATTGTACCTAATCGCGATACTTGCCAAGCACTTTCAGTGCAAATCAAACCTAAACGCTACACTTCAGAGGCAAGCACACTTTCCACTACACTGCCGCGGCCAGAGGTGGACAAAGTAGTCGAAAAATCTACTTAAGTAGAAGTATTGTTACTTACTCAAAAATGCCTTTCAAGTAAAAGTAGAAGTATGGCGAAGCATTTCCACTTAAGTAAAAGTAGGAAAGTAGTCAAAATTAATTCTACTTAAGTAATGAAAGTAGAAAGTAATTTCGAATTTCACGTGTTTGTTTATTCTTCGAAGGTTTGCTGTTGTGACGCTTACGATCAGTGTTCAATCAAGCAAAGCCATACTTACGGTAGCATATCAAAAAATCAAAGTTTTATTATTCTCTTGAAATTACACCGAAGCGTGTTACGAATACGATTTAGTAGGGACTCTGGGCTCATCTCCGCGCCTGGACAACACAGCTTGAGAAGAAATGTAGCAGCGATGGCGAGTCGTTAGCAACACTGTTCGTTAACCGGCTAGGGAATTGAACCTCAGACGGGCCGCAGCAAACGCAACGCCGTTAACGGCTAATCTTTTTCGTATGAACCAGGAGTAATACGCATGTCTAGTTTGTCTACTGTACCATGCTAATCAGGGTTCGGTATGTTTTTTTTTTTTAGTGAGACTGAGTCAACACCTGGTATTTGATGCAACGCAAAAACACACTACCCTAGATGACCTGTAAATGAATCGGCGTAACTATTCAATAAGTTTTGTAGTACTGTACCGGTACAGTAAAACAAACTCGATACGTACTTATTGTACACGTTGTGAGGTGGAATAATGTTTACTTCGCTATTGTACACGTTGTGAGGTGGAATAATGGCTAGGTTTTTACTTCTACTTTACATAAAAGTCATTACTACTCAAGTAGCGTTACTTCAAGAGGATTTTACTTGAAGTAAAAGTAGAAGTATCAGAAATGAAAAATACTTAAGTAAGTCGCTCGTTACCAAAAATACTACTTAAGTAGAACTACTTCGTTACTGACCACCTCTGGCCGCGGCTACATATCAAATGATTCAAAGAGCCATATTCCAGTGGAATCAACAAGAAACAGCAATACAACAGGCTGCCGGTGCAGCAGCGATTTGATATCCGTAACAGGAACGGTGCAGCAGACACTACCTTATGTATTCTAGTATAGCTTCTAACTTTTTTCTTCTAATCCTTAATTTATAAAATGGCCATCAGTACTCAGTACTAGGCTATTTCAATATTAATTCAGCAATTAACTGCTCGACTACTTTAAAACAACAAAGTCCAACATTTTGTTTCATTTTAAATGCCTAGCCAGTACAAGCATTACAGCATTTTCAAATCATACCATTATTGGATATTTGTATTCAGTAATGCTTCATGAGTTTCTCTGAATTTTTCGTTTAATTTTAACCATCATTTCTATTTGTTTTCAGGGAAAAGAAACAGGCCCAAAACCAGGGGGCTTAGCCCTTCTAGAGAAAATCCTGCCATTATAACAACTGGGTCAAAAGGATGCATCTGAAAGCGGTCGACCAGCTGGGCTGAACAAATTTGTCACTTGCAGTTTTTCTTCACTACTAAACCCAAACTCTAATCCTAAAAAGAGAACCGGTTCAAAATAAGAGCTGGTTCCGTATGATTCAGTAATTTGCAATGAACATCCCTACTGTCTCTGCTATTTGCTATAATTGTTAACACTAAACCATCAGCAGTAGCAGGATGCTATACCGGTAGCCTAGTTTTCAAAATTAGCGACTCTACTGCTACTTACCTTAAAAAGTAACAGCACTACCACTACTTGTTTCCAAAACCGAAAAGTTGCAGTTCTACCACTACTCAATAAGTTGAGCACTATACTAGGCAACCCACCACTGCGTACCGATACTGAATACCAGGATCAGTGATGGTAGCCTACCCGAAGTTGCATAAAGTACAGAGCTAGGGTTAAGGAATTTGTTACAGCAATTATTAAAGCTAGCTGAGTCTACAAAACAAGAGAACTGAGAAAGGTTAGGCAGGCTTTAGCAGTTACCGGTAGGTAGGCCTACCAGTATGTTTTTTCAAAGTGATGTACCTGTAGGCTAACTGCTACGCCAAATAAAAACCCAAATGCACTAAGAATATATTGATGCATAATAAAAGCTTGTTTAGATAGTTAGAATAACAGTCAACTTCATATTATACTGTACTGTTAAACTAAGTTTAAGTTTTATGGTTCCTTTAACGAGTTTACAAACTTAACCTACCAGCACATTATTTTAATCAATTTACAACAATGACAAATTAAGTGGATAAGGCAGCAGCATAAACATTACTAACCTTCTTATCCTGTATCAAAACAACGATTAAATTAGATGTTTGTTTGGCCCATTATAGGGTAGAACCAAAATTTTTAGCCTGGGCTATCCTATAATGAAACAAATGCTTGAGAAATTCAATTGCCTAATGTAACCACTATCAACAGTTCTACAAAAGTTGAGTTGCCTTCAAAAAATTCTGGGCTTTGGCACTCTACATCTCCTACTAGGTAACTTACTGCAAAAACTATAGGCCTATTACTCAACGCTAATAAATTCTTACCGGTAGGCGTACTTAACTACTCTGAAAAAATACGTCCAAACAAAAAAACGAAGTTTTTCAAAATGACAAACAAATTTGGCGCCTGCAAAGATACTAGCGCTATTGAATTTGTAAACGTTTATTTTTTTTATATTTGTAAGGTTTTATTGTAAATTTTTTTGCGGCTTATTGACTTTTTTTTGAATTAGCGTACTTGCACTCAGCAAAAGCGAAAAACGTTGTAGATTGTTAAAAAATGGACTAAACGTTTTGGACAACTTTTTTTGTTCAGAAAGCATCAAAGAAAAACAAGGGTGCCGGCAAAGCAAAGCTCTTTTTTTTTTAACGTCAAAAAACATCTTAATTGACTTATTATTACAAAGCAAAGCTCTGTTACGTGGTTTAGGCGGCAAAACACAATACTTTTTCAGAGATATAAAATCTTGTTCTAGTTCATTGAGTGTGACTTTTCACCAAGGACTAAGCGCTTGACCAAAGTTATAAGCTATCAATGAAAACAGTAGCGTAGTCCATTATAGGCAACCTTGGCTTGTGTGGGTCGCTGGAAAATTCCAGTACTGAAAATGCCGGTACTGAAATGCCAGTACTGGAAAATGCCAGTTCTGGAAAATGTTAGTTCTGGAAATGCCGGTATTGAAAAATGCCGGTACTGAAAAATGCCGGTGCTAGAAACTGCCGGTAACTTACTGGAAAATGTCAGTAATGGAAAATGGCAGTAGCCTACTCAGTGTTGCTAATCGAAAATAAATTAGGCTACTTTTTTTTCGTGTTGGAGGTCCTTTTGTACCACTCCCAGATGATACAGACTACCCGAAAACTTCCAAACTAACCCTAATCTAAAAAGTCAGATATGCCAAAAAAAAGAAACCTCTTAAATATTGCATTTGTAACTTTTAGAATGGCCACAATGGGTACTGCCATTATCCAATGCCGGAATTTTGCTACTACATTTTCCACTAGTCTATGGCTATTTTCGAATACCTGCATTTTTCAGTGCTGCTATTTTCCAGTACTTGCATTTTCAGATCCATTATTCTGTCTTTCCTGCCTTCGAAAAAATATTGCCTAGTTCGCAAACACGAGCATGTATAAAAAAAAACTGCATCATCAATTTTCATAGTATACCGCAGCGTATTTTGTTACAGCCAGTTAATAAAACAAATAAAAGTTATGACCAGGTAACAAAAATAAATAATAATGTTGAATCATGCATTGTCCAAAGCATGATTCAAGGATAAAGTTGTCTACATTGGCCTTGTTAAAAAAGACAAGTGAGAAACAAGCATGTTTTGTGGATGATTTGCTACGTCTGACCAGGCACGTAGCCAGGATTTGGAAAAGGGGGGGGGGGGGGGCTATTTTGAAACAGTGAGAAGTGTGCAAACAACCTTGACTCGAATTTTCATGAAATTCAAAGGTTTTTTCCGCCCAAAATTAGGTGATCTCCAAAAAAAAAAGGTCTTCGCCAAAATTCAGGGCGATTTTTCTTCCAATTTCGCAAGTTCAAACGTTTGAGGGGGGCTCTTTTCGTATGGGGGGGCTATTTTCCATTTTTCACAGAAAATCGGCCTCAAAAGCACAAAAAACATGCGATTTTGCATACTTCACAAGCCAATGGGGGGGCTCGAGCCCCCCCCGCCCCCCTCCTGGCTACGCTACTGCGTCTGACCTGTTCACAAATATCAAGGATAAAACAAACAAGATTCAGGCATGATTCTCGAATGTCGGCCAAGGAAAAAACACGTGGAAAATTCCAACTTGAAGCAAGCTTGGCCAAGGATAAACCTAAAAAAAATTTCCGACTGGGGGAGATATCGACTTTGCTATAAAAACTTTTTAAGTCTGCAAAATACTGCATTAAACGATTAATTTAATTCAATACATGTAAGTAGATTGGCAAAGTGGAAGTTGTCATTGCATCTACAGCAATCTGAAGATCTTTTCACCCACCGAAATCGGTTTATGCAATTTTCATTGTAACCATTGCTTTTAAATTCGGTTTTTACGAAATCGATAATGCCAAATCGATTGCTTTTAAATTCGGTTTTTACAAAAAAAAAAAAAAAATCAAACATTTTCCAACGTTAAGAACTTAAAGGTAAGCAAAAAATTAAATTCGCAAATGTTCTAGAACAAAAAGATACAAAACATATTAATTGTATTTAAATCTAAATGTACGAAACTTGGCTATCTTGCAACATAATGCATAATGTATATATCTATTTTTAGACTTATGCCAAAGTGTATAAAAAGTGTAGGGTGACCATTTCACGATTTCACGTACTTGATTTCACGGGCTAGCTGGACATTAGTCGAAACCGCTGTATTAGGCATGCTGTTCAAAATTTTGTCCATTGGTTTGTATTGATAACTGTGGGTTAAAAATTAGTTCTGGGGCAAAACATCGGAGGATTTAATACAGTAGGCCTACTGCTGATTAAGACCCGATAATGATCCTGCCGGAAAATTAAAGGACAGTTCAGACAGGCACGGGGCAAAAATTAGCATTGGTAAGGTTTAGGCGTTTTGCCGCATTGTTTCGGTGATCCCTTGTGTGTAGACTCAGAGCTGTCACGTTACTTGAAAAGTAGCGGCGCTGCCGCTGCCGCTATTTGGAAAAAAAATCAGCGGCGCTGCCGCGTGTCGCTACTCAAATAAAAAAGTAGCGCCCCGCTGCCGCTACTTGCATGCAAAACAGCGGCCGCTGCCGCTTATTTCAAAAAATAAATAGTACGAAGAACGATGGCATTCAAATACGGTATCTCATGGTGAAATTTCAACTTTATTTACGAAAGTTAATTATTCAAGCTTTTAAGATATCGGTTCAGGTTACAATCGGCATTAGCAGGCTTAAATGGTAGACAAGTAAGCAAATCACCATTCAATTAGGTGTTGGCATGCTCCTTTCAAAAAAACAAGCGTTTCAAAATGCTGATTGGTTAAACCAGCGCTTTAGAAACTACTTAGGAAGTTACCCTTGGAAGTTTCACCAGAAAGTTAAATTCTTTATCGCATTTTCTGCACAAACAAAAGGCAATGAGAAATATCGACTCAAATAAGTTAAGGTTTTGCCATTGAAGCACAATGACATACAGTATTCAGCTTCTATACAATTCTGTCCCGGCTCTTATAGCTCTGAAGTAGTCGATCTGTTTATCACACTCTCGCCCCTCAACCACTAAAATAATTCTTCGCGTAGAGTTCCGAAAGGAAAATTTATCAATCGACTGAGTTCCAAAACATTTCTTGGAGTTTTGTAGAAATGGTAGGTGATTCACGTCCATGCGATGATTTCGTCCAACTTTGACACAAAAGTAGATCGAGCGTTTAAGAAATTGATGTTTACGAACTTGGAAGGAGATACGTAGTAATGACGTACATGTTAAGCAAATAATGCTCAATGCGATTCATGTTACATTGAGTATTTTTTCTACGAGTATAACTCCCTAACTAAGTTGTCTTTGAAGTTTATTTATTACCTGGTTCTATTTGTTCGTTCAATTCTCAACGCACTATAAATTTAATTTTTAGTTTTACTGTTAACTGTTGTAGCAAAATTTATTTTACTACGCATTGACGTAACTACTCAGGCCTGGCGCCACGGAGCATAGGCGTAGACAGAGAGGGAGCCCAGGGGGCCCGGGCCTCCTCCAATTGAAATGCTACCTATGATAAAAATGTGACAAAAAAACTATTGTTTCGTCATTTTTAGTTTCTTTTAGTATTTTTTGACTACAGCAGTAATTAACAATAATATTGACGACCAGGGGGCCCGGGCCCTCTAAATTCAATTTTTGCCAATCAATTAAAATGTATAACCCGGCTGAAATGAAGGGTTTTTATCATAAAAGTTGCTACCTCGGGCTCTCATCTAACCTTTTAAAAAACGTAATGCAATAACAGGGCGTGATTTACCATATGGCCCAGTGCCAGGAGCCCTGCGCTCAGATGGTAAGACTAAATTTTTGGTCTACACTTATGTTTGGCAGGAAGATGTTGCGAAAATCTTTAAAGTGCCAGGGGCCCCACGCAATGCAAATCCGGCCCGGGAAATAACATGGTAATTAAGCGTAAACATCTATTGTACGGTTTTCAGTAACAATTCGACTCCATCAATCTCGCTAGTTTTTACGCTAAAAAATGCGTTTGAAAAAACATTATCTTTGAGAAAGGCTCATTGAACTAATTATTGAATTTAAATTGAGGGGCCTGGGGCCTCTTAACCGTACATGTACTCCTACAACTGGTTATTTTCATGTCAAAACAAAAATCTCTAAGGAAAATCTTCGAGTGGATTATTTACTACTAAAATACTTATAAAAATTTAACCCCGAACTGCAAAATTACAAACCTATTTTCGACCAAATTAGAAGTAAAAGGAGAGTTGAAACAATTTAATTTTTTTTCAATTGGCTTTCAAATGTTAATAACCTAGTTCTTTCAAATGGTTCTGAACACGTGCGAAATGTGATCCAATGGCATTAAAATAGCTTTTTTTTGAAAAAAATTCCAAAAAATCGCCCAGCGACTGGGGGCTTTGTCCCCAGATCCCCGTCTGTGATACGTTTGAATAAACTAGTTTGCTTACACAATTCTCCCAATTTAGATATTTTCATTTGTAACTTTTGGTTCAAGCCCTCTTCCTTTAGAAAACTCTCGGTTGCGTGCCGAACCAGGCCACGGCTTCTGATCTTCCATTCTACGATATCTTTGTCCCACAAAAATTCCTCTTTCGAAAATTTCTGATGACTTCATTGCATGTGATTTTGGGATTGGCCCCCCTCCCCCCCAATCAAAAATCCTGGCTACGCCTATGCACGGGGGATGCCATTTCGATTCGTGTCCCCCCAAATCACTGCTTGAGCTCTGCAAGCGAGAGTAAACTTATGTTGTAGCACAACTACCAAACTTTTGCCCAAAAACATGTCACCACAAACGCTTTTTTCTATGAAACAGCAAGACAGATCAAGTGAACGTAATCAAGTAGCCTTAGATTTTGCAATGGAGACCTTTTTTTTTCTTTTTACTCTTCAATTCCAAATTTGAGTGCAAAATCCATACCAAAGAAGAATAACACAGGATTTGGAGCAAAATATTCACCAGATCGCTGCCGCATTCCGATTTCGTCTGGTCTCGGCTGCGTAAGCGTCCCCCCGCCCAAGTTTTTGTGCCCCCTCCCCCAAACACACTACTCTGGCTCCGTGCCAGGTACTGTACTGTTCTATTCGCAGTGCACGATCTATACTGTGGTCTGTGACCAGATAGCCTACAAATCATCTTCATTTGTAGTACTAGAGGCTAGCATTTTGAGGAAATATTGTGGAAAACCGTCTTTGCGATCTGCAAGTTTTTCGCAATTTATCGAACTCTAATTATTGCATTTTTGTTAAAGAGATACTGCTCAAAATCGGCTTTATTGAAATCGGTTTTATCAGTTCAAATTGACCCCCTACTAGACCACATTATTTGTTCAACTTCGATTGAGAAAAAATCGGACCATGTGGGATAAAACTCGCCGATACAGCATATAAGCGTAACGACAAAACGTCACAAAGGTCTTCTTTGTTCTACTAAACTGAAATAACGAGGTAGCAATAGCATAGTGAAAACAAGCGGAGAGTAAAGACTCCAAACGGTAACGTGTGAAAATGTGAATTGAAAAAGTCTTGGAAGGAGTTTATTAGCAGTAGTGGAAGCGGCAGAAAATTTGCTTAAAAAAACTTTATCGGCTAAAACAACAGCAGCGCTGCCGCTACCGCTACCGCTACCGAAAAAGTATCGCCGCTAGTAGCGCCCGCTAGTGAACAGCGCCGCTGTGCCCATCACTGTGTAGACTTTTTAGCTTTTGCTTTCATTGATGCACTTTTCTTTGATATGATTTTACTTAAGGTGCAAAAGTTTTCACTGTGACAAATCAGATTTTTTTTTCGAACAATATTTGGAATTGGCTTTCAAATATATCTTATTCTTTCCTACTGCCATGTTGTGGGTTAGTGTACACATACCAACACCATTTTGTATATGAATAATTTTCTTTAGCCTATTATTTACTATAAGATGAAATTTTGCAATACCTGTAAACGGTACAAGTAACGATGTTATGTTGTCTTACAGCTGGCATTATTGGTAAGAACTTTTAGCAAACTAATACTTAAAAGCAGGTCATCACACCATTAAAATATCGTATCGGTACTCAAAATAAATGTCAAAACAAATTAAGCTTAATTATTCCAATACATTGGTTTGGATCTGAAAAAGAGAATTCTTTAAGATTTTCCCAACATGTTATCGCAATCATCGATCAAAAAACTGTTTGTGATTAATTCGGAGATACGCTCTTCAACTATGTGCTCTAAGCCATAAATGCGCATCAGCCTATGCAATATGCATTGCTTGCATATGTCTATGGCTATTGCTCATTGAAGTCAGTTTTATTGAATAGGTAGCCATTTAAGATGGGTTATTTTCATTTTACTCCAAACATAAAATTTAGTTAATATGTCCATTGCCCAAACGCTGAAATAATATCTTTGGGTAAAAACTAATTATACCCAAAAAAGTTTGGGTATTTTTTGTAGATAGGTAAAGTTTAGTTTTACCCAATATGTGTACTGGGCCGTTAATGAACATACCCAAGTTTGTGTTCAACACATTTAAGTTTTTTGAAAGTATCCCATTTTAAAAAGTAATAGCTCGGTATTGGCTACCCAAGAAATGATTTTGTAGTACAGAAGATAATTACCCAAATTTTTCTGGAATGCATTGAAATACCCATTTGCTTTCTTCAACAATTACCCAAATACTTTTAGAATGTTTATTGGACGATTTTACAACACTGAATATTACTAGACTTTGACTTAAATTTCACTTGTGAACTGGCTGTTTAAAGTCATTGCTGAATGAGTAAAAAATATGATACAATTAGTTCAAACAATCTTTTCTTACCGCGGTGTTAATCCAAGGAAAGTGCATGCCAATTGAGTAAATGGCTAGAATTGGTCCACCAAAAGTACCAAACAGGGTGATAACCACTTGAACAATTGTTTTCCCTAAGTACTCGGTTACAAATGCTATAATGGTTGTTAATACTCCAAACGTAACACCTAAAATTTTTATGAATAGTTTACTTTCTGTAATACTGTACCAATGCATTGCTAATTCTAAGTACATTTACGTTGTAAATTTTTTTGCTGCAATTACTTTAACGTAAAGATGTCAGCGAATATTAATTGTGAGTATGAAAAGACAAAAATAAAACTATGAAGTCTAAGTGATTAGAATACTCGGTTATGATGAGGCTTGAGTTGACACTTTGAATCAGCGCTGGGCAACTCTGTAAACTTTAGACTTAATTTTATAAGCTGCATAGCTTGTTTTTCAGTCGCAAAGTCGGAGACAGACTGGTCTTCTAACTGCACTGAAGAAGTTAGTTGTAGTTCTTCCCTCCAAGCGCGTGGGCAACGTTTAGTAACTTACTATTCAATGACTTGAATACTGTGCAGTCAGGGGCGTATTTAGGAGGGGGGACATTGGGCCCTGGATTGCAAAATTGCATAGAAAAGTGACCAAAATTGAGGCCCTTTGCAAGTTGGGCATCAGGCTTTGGGCTCGGAATCACCTGATTTTGGGCAAAAAATGGGACGAAGTTTGAGTGAAGACCTTTTTTTTTGCTCTTCACCTGATTTTGGGCGAGAAATGGGACGAAATTTGAGTGAAGACCTTTTTTTGTTTGTTTGTTCTTCACCTGATTTTGGGCGAAAAATGGGACGAAATTTGAGTGTGACAATTTCAAATTCTGATCCTCTCAAATTTTCTGAAGTTTCTGGCCCCCTCCCCCCCACCTTTTCAAAATTCTGCGTACGCTACTGTGTGCAGTATTATCTTGTATTGCATAATAATAGTATTACTTAAATATTTTGTTGGCATTGGAATTGGCAAGCCAGATAAAGTGCACGATGACAAATCAGAGCGAAGTATTGTTAACCATAGTTACTGACCAGTGACCACCATAATATTTATCATACCCAACTAGTCTGCTTCGCAGTATGGACTCTTTAGGGGGCAAAAATTTAACATAGTCTTATTCAAATAGAGGAAAGAGACGCTTCAACAATATGCAACATCAGCATATACGAAATGAAGTACTGTAGTAAAAGCAGTTTTCCAAAAATTTGAAACAATATTGTACAATATCAAGCTTACTTAAGATTTTGCTGATTGTCAGTCTTTTGTCTCCACTCATGCTTGGCTTTTGTGGTACAATAAAGTCCTCCAAAATTAGTGCAGAGAGTGAATTGATTCCAGATGAAACAGTGCTGCCAGATAAAAAATTGTATTTTGCTAATCACACAACACATTTTAACAGCACCGGGACAGCTTCAAGTAAAAACCAAAACAAAAATAAACGGACGATGTGAAGTTGTTTCATTAATTTTTTTGCTATAAAATAAGTATTTTTGATTCACGTAGAACACTAACGACTTTGATGTTTATGAATTTACAACTTTTTGTTAATTTATTTTTATTTTATATAACTGTATTTTGCTTTGATAATTTTAATTAAGATTGCTTTATTAATAGTATAGCATAATCAACTTTCACTCTGGACCACATTGCTTTCATGTAGTTGTTGCATCCCTCCTAAAGAAAAATCAAAAGAAGCTTAGCTACAGCTTCGTTAAGTTGCTGCAGTATCGAATCCCACCTACAAGCATCAAACTCAGCACAAAATTGCTCTTGTAAAGTAGCACGATGCTAATTTTAACTGCTATATGTCAGTTAAGTTTCTTGCTAAAGTTACTTTAAAACTCAATTTTGAATTTTTTCCTGCATTATTATATTATAGCAAATCTACTGAATTACCTCAACATGCCACTGTAGGCTGCAGCAACAAACAATCCAGCCATTCCAGGAGCATCTTCAAATACTTGAACAACCAGATAAGCCACTGTTTGATCCACTTTTGTCAAGGCTCCGCTCGACACAGGGTCGCATGTTTCAAAATAAGCAAACATGGCGCAACCAGTTATGGCAGACAGCACTTGCAATAAAACCATTGGAATTGATCCAACAATTGAAGCACTAAAAGTAACATTATAGTTCCATCTATTACAGAAATGTTTGTACGTCGCGTGCCAAACTTCTTATGTATTAAATAATTGTTCGTTTGTATGAAACAAGCATTTTGCGTCTGTTTAACAACACAACGCAAAGCACTCTTTTTTGGGCTCTGTTTGCAAGTCTTTCGTCGGGCTGGGCTACCACAACAGGTAGACTGCTTGGCCCCCAGTAGGAAATAAGCGTAAAGTACCTTTCCCAACGATGCAACGACGCATCACCTGTTCGGGAATCAAACCAGTAATTAGCAGCTTTTCGATCGAAGACCCGACGCTCTACTAACTGAGCTGTCGCAGCCTAATAAATAGTATTGTATGCGTATATGCTTATGCTTAAACAATACTGAATTGCAAAATGCTTTTAGTGCAAAATCATTATCTTATTGCTGAAGATATTATTTATTTAGCAGTTCCAATCAAGTATACCAAACATTATAATTTCAATTAAACGCTATACGATTTGTTATATATACCAGTTGCAAAAACCCTTGCAATAAAACCATTTTTTACTTTATTGCATTAAAATTCCAATAATTACAATACTTCTAATAAAATCCAATTTTAACTTTATTCCCTTTAGGCCAGAAGCACGCAAAACGATTAAAATGCAAAAACCCTGTTGTATTATACTGTGTTATAGCAGGAACTGATAATAAAACTGACAGCTGCAGAATTCTTTCTTAGATATTGCAGCAAAAAAGTAATGGAAAAGTTATAAAAAAAACCTATTTGGTTGTGGATTTTATGTGACAACTTACTGTGTAGAGAAAAATGTCTTAAACTTTTAATATTGTAACGTATGAACCGCAGCTTGCACAATGATCAAAATAAATTTTGCTAAGATAAGTTTTTTTTAAATAGATGTTTCTTAACGTTTCGATCACAGTATCACAATAAATTAAATAGTACTCGAATCTTTTACAGTATAGCCTGATTAATTTCAAAATTCTAAGCGTTTCTTTAAGTGGCTTAAGTCAACTGTAATGAAGCAAATAGCATTACATCATACTGTGCAAAATACAGTACTAAGATAACCAATCTGCAAAATAGATGTGTGAAAAAAAAAAACTTACAATCTTGCATCCCTGACACTTTTCAACGATTGATATCTCTGGGTAATTGCTTGGTTCGTGCACATGGAACTAGTCCACGAGAGTCCCGATCCGACCATGATAGTCCAAATTGTGTGCTTCATTGTTGGGTCAGGATTAAAACTGCAACACAGTTGAAATAGTCGTGATGAAATATTAAATTCCTTGATATTTTTCATAGTGAAAATTGTCATCTGGAAATTTTGAAAATTCTACAAAATCAGAGTTGCCATTTAATTCTCGTTACCTCTGAAAATGCCATCGTCCTGAGAATCTTTTAAAAATATCGAGGAGTGATTTCTTGCATGGAGCGGAAAAATTTTGACGCAATCAAGTGATTTCGACGCTTTCTTTCCGCTGGACTGACATAATGCTCTGCCTCTTTTCTTTAAGCAGGATATATTTTTGCAGATACTTGTATGATCAGAAAAAAAAATCAAAAAGTTATACAAAAGCTTTTCAACACCAAACAAGACTTCGTTGCAACCATAAAGAACTTTGAAACACAACATAGGTTTTATTTTGCAGATGTTAAAAAATAAGATTGAGATCCAATTTTAACTTTATTCCCTTGGGCAGTTAATCTAAACAGTCTTATTTCACCATAATGCTAACGACTTACGTCCAAAATGTATCTCTTTTTCCTCGTCCCACAGCTTCCCAAACCTTGGTCAATCCACCAACCATGATAGTAGTTTTGATTGTGAGAGCAAGGACACCGGCAACCATGATAGCAGACTGAATGGCGTCATTCCATACGACAGCTTTCATGCCTCCCTGAAAATATAGTGCTTCTTATTTTACGAGTATTGTATTTTTTATTGTACTGTGTTTCGACGTGCAAATTGTGGATACGCTTCAAATGATTGTTATAGCTCTAATTGTTTTGATCCTTATTTGAATACGTGTCGGAACTTAACCGATAAATTTATTTTTAATACTGCGAAAGTGCAAAAGAAGAAATTTTCGGGTGTTTCTAAAAAGCTTGTGATTGTGCGAATTGTTGTGAAATGGTTGTGAGTGTACGAATCGTAGACATTCTATTTGAAATTTGAATAGATCCTTATTTACATAAGTATTGTAATCAAATTAATGAAGTTATATTTTGATAAAACAAATTATAGCTCAAATGAATGAGTTTTGGTTGTTTCTCAAATGCTTGAATTAGAGTATTAGAGTGGTTGCTCCTGCGTCAGAAGAAGTATTCTGTTGTGGATCATCTGTTACTAATAGCTAGTACATCCTCGTATATTTATTACGTTATCTCGACCAGAAGACTGCGAAAACGAAGCCTTTCGATCTTTGAGGTAAGTTGCCACCTGCCCACCTGTCTACCACGTACGCACGCTGGAGGCTTCACACTGTTTCTTTAATTGATAAACGTCAAGCAGGGAAGCTATGAATACCAATTTCGGTCTAACTCGACCGGGAATTGAACTCGAGTTTACCATTTTAAAAGCAGACGCTCTATCCAATCCATCAATGATTGGTTTCATACCAAAAAAAAATTTTATCAGAAATGTCTCATTTTCACCTTCAATCTGTCATACTAAGGTATTTAATTAACGTTTCTTATCATTTAATTGGCATTTGCCACTAAAATTTGAGTAAAAAGTAATTGGATTTAAGATTGGTTTTTGATGCAGTAAAAAGATTAAAATCAACAAGCTTTATCGAGTTGTTTTTGTTGGAATTTAAGAAACGTGGCATCATTTAGTAAACTTACCATGCTCGTGTACAGTGTGCATATTCCAGCCGTCAAAACTATACTAAGGGCCATGCTTAATGGAGTAACCGCACTTAGTGCAAGAGATGTGAGATAGATAGTCGTGCCCATATAGCAAACCTAAAAAATATAAAAGCAATTATCATATTATCTATAAAAGCAGATGTTTAGAGTTTTTCATACATGTGATCTAAATCGTATTAATCATTAGCTAATGAAAAAATTAATTCGGCAATGTATGGTATTATGGAATTGGCAGAAAATATGCTTGGAAAAGGGTATAAATAAATTTTTAAAGAATCTTTTTAAAGAAACAAAATTTGATTTTTATATAGTACCTAAGATACATTGCACAACATCTTAACTTTGTTCAGTAAAAACATCATGAAAACAATATTGTCTCTTTCACCAATATTACACCATACAACTTCAAGCGTGCACTAGTACCGATTATATTGTACAACTAGAAAAAATTGCAGTGATCTATGAAGCGGAGTTGTTGTTGCGCTGTTGTAGCGCATGTTTATCCTCTTGTCACCGGACAGCGTCAGACGCAAACTTATTGGACGATCGGCACACTTTTCATTACAACGACTACTTCGTGATTGGAGAAACCCGCACCTGCTTATAGGGGTTTCCGATGATCCAATGTTCCTGTGGGTTTCTTTGAATTCTTGTCCACTGAATTTGCTGCTTTTCGAAGCTACCAAGCAGAGATAATCATCGTATAGCGTCTTATCCAAGGACGCGACAACGTGACCAGGGTGCGGGTTGAACCCAGACCATTCGATCAGGGTCGTCGTAAAAACGACGTATTTACCCATTCGGCCACGTTGCCGACTTACCCATTCTGCCACGCTGCCGACGTCATTTTTACCGAAGTCATTTTTACCTTCCATCACTAAATTCTTTAAATTACGGGAATCATCTTATTTACGTAGCCCAATGGTATTCACTATACCTGTACGCTGTGTTTTGCGACTGTTAGTGTAATAGCCCAATAAATAAAAAGAAATTTAATTTCATTATAATTTACAATATTTTTACACTGCATAGATTGTTCTGTTCCATTTTAGCAATTATAATTAATTAATTTATCCGTGTAGGCTTTAACTTACCATAAAAAAGACCACAAATAAAGACGTAATTAATCTGATTGTGCGGTGATAACGAAGTTCCAAATACTAAAAATAAATTATTTTTTCAAATAAAGCTTTTAAATATTAGTTCTCTCTTTCCTACAGAAATTAAATCGCAATGCTATTGTTAAAGATTAATGTTTCTTACCCGATAAGAACTACTACGTTATCGTTGCCCACATTAAGTCAAAAGACATCAGCAAACAACAGCATAGTCCTTAGTGTTAAACTATTTACTCTTTCAGTGGTTACTCAGAGTAGGTGCTTGAAAAATCCATTGCTAAAACTGCAGGCATCTCAGTCACAGCAGTTTTAAAGTTAGAATCCAATTTTCTAACATTTACAGTACAATTGAAAATTATTAATTGCATGCTAAATGTATTAAATGAATTTTGCATACTAATATTTGAAAAGTGTGGTTGCATCCAAACATGCTGTACAAACGGCCAATTAAAAGTATGAACTTTATCCTACCTCATACACAGATGAGAGTTTCAAACGATGAAATAAAGGGATGTAATAAACACATGCAATTGTGATTTGAACAAAAATTGCCAGAGCAAACCATATGATCACCGTTCCGTACACATAGGCATGAGCAGGAAGTCCGAGCACAGTAATGGAGGAAATAAACGTTACTGCCAGAGACAGAGCTACAGGAAACTAAAAAAAACTCCAAATTAATTTAAACTCACTTTTTAATTTAAATTTTAAATAAAAGTACAACCGATCAGTGGTCGAGTGAATAGAGCGTCTGCTATTGAAACGGTATTTTTGGGTTCAATTATCAATCCGGTCAAACTAAACACAATATACTGTAATTGATATACGCTTCTCTTCTTGACAATCAGCAATAAAATGGGGCAGTGTAAAGTCTGCACCGTGTGTAGTAGACAGTTGTAGCTTGATTCGAAGACCGAAAGGGTTCTTTGCTGTCTCTGGCAGAAGAAAATTGGAGAGTTTTAAGTAAAGATGTAATTACAATAACAAAAGAAAAAAAAAGCAGAATCCTTTTCAACTAGTTTGTGTTAGATATTTACGGCAACCTAGTAGGCACTGGCATGTAGATTGTTATTATTCTTGAAGGCTAAAATTATTTAAATGATTACCCAGATGCAAAATACTGTAAGAAGTTCAGTGAATTGTCAGCGTTACTTGCATTTACTTTTCTTTAGTTTAATGAATTAAGGCAAAAAGTATAGTTTGCTTCATAAAAGAAAATGCAATTCAATCTTTGAGGGACCAGCAGTTAGCAAATAAAATTAAACAGCAAAAAAATTAACCGAACAGAATCACGTAGTTTATAAAAAAACAATCAAAATCTTCAAATGTTCAAGATAAAATTGTTGATGTTCAACCATTTTTGCCAAACATGTTATAATAAGGTAAATTGGATCCTTCGGGCAAAACAGCCTCTAATTTCTTGTTGTTGTAATCATTGTCAGTGTGATTAATAGCTCTTATCATTAGTTTATAACATTGAACAGTTTTATTTACTTAATGCAGTAAGTTACCGGTGACATATGCCTTCCTCCAAAGTAATAATTTTCTATACTCTTTTTCTTTCTATCGGTGTAGGCGTAATATATCCCAACGGCAAGAGAGAGTAATAGCATGCCTAAAATTAATTCATATTTAGATTATAAGAATTTTTCTGGCACCATTTGAAACATTTCTAACTCAATTAGGTGCTGATTAGTGTCATTTGGTTATGTGTTTATTAGTTACCCAACATTGCGTAATAACAAATTTTCCTTTTTTTTTGTTAGGTATGTGATATTATTGCAGCAAACTAATTATTGTATTAGTGGAACACATTTCTTGGAAGCTGAAAATTGTTTGAATACTTCAATACTTTTTTGAAGCATAAAATAGTTTGCAATACAAGCAAAATTTAATTATTCTGTGCAACTATAAGAGTTGAATAAAAGCATCAGTTGAGAAGTTTTGTCAGGATTTAATTTAGTTTCTCACCCAAAAAAAAAGAACTCTTTAACTTCATTATGACTTATTCAACCCAAAAAATGAGCAGAAACAAATTAAAAGAATTCTTATGTTTGACTTATACTTATCTAGTTTTCTTATTGACGTATTGTAGTCTTCATTTATTGTTAGTTCGTGGCTTACCCCCGAATACCACAAAATCTGCTGCTCCAAACTGATTTCCTCGATCCATGCTTACTACTGTGTCTTCATCAAGCGATTGTCAAATAAGGCAAATGAAACGAAATCTTTATTATAACTGTACTGCACCTACAACTCGTAATCAGTTTTTGCTGAGATTAGCTCAGTTCAAGCTTTGCTTGTCATAAAACGAACTTTTTTTGTTTTAAATATGACAAAGCTGTTTTTGAATATAATAAAGCAAACGTATGATTAGATGAGTTGATTTTTGAGGAAGAATTAAGAGTAACACGAATGACATGTGTTAACCACAGCAATGCATTTAGCGAATTTCAATTCTGAGATATCGTACATTAAATAAAATTTCGCAAATTGGTACTATTCAGTTCTCAGTAGCCTTTTTGAAGCTAATATCCAATAATGCTGGTGTGAAATTTTAAACCAAAATTTTGGCTTAAGGATGATATATCTATTGCACAATATTGTTCTAACAACAAACCACAGTAACCAACGGAATAAAATTATTAACGCAGGTTTTGGCAAGTTGCTTCGGTCTCAAAACTTTTATTTGAATTAAAATAATGTTGATTTGCTGCTCTTTGTTGTTTTTTTTCTATAAATGATTCTACGGGATCTAAAAATAAAAAACAAGAAAAAAATGACTAAGTCGATGCAGAGCAAACCTTTTATAACTGCTCGAAAATATTGTAATATTCTTGGGTGAAGCAAGTTCATTGCTTAAGTGTCTTAAAGTTTTTACGTAACTATCAGACGATACACAACTAAATAATCTAAATTTATCTTCAACCTTTGGCTGAACACCGGCAGAATTATCTTTTAAAAAATCATTATTATTTTCTTAACAACATTTTGCTTTGATATTATAAACATGAATGTATTATTGCTGTCATACTTTTTTTATTTTTATTTATTCTGCTATATTGCAGTGGAAAAAAATAAAAGCTTTAAACAGATACTGCTCGAAATCGGTTTACTAAAGAAATGAAAACTACTTGAGGTAATAAAGAAATGCCCAAAACCTTTTCCAAAATTCCCTTTATTTGCGAAAACAAAAGTTTAATCCATTTGACTCCGAACCATTGGCAACCCTGCTTTGCGCAATTTTGTGACGTGATAAAAGGGATAATTTGCAAAAGCATTCGCAGACTAAGAAACGCCATAGCCAACTGGTAACAGTGAGTAGATCATAACCAAATCTGAAAATTGCTATATAGGTACTTATAGATCTAGGCTACCATTACTGGTCTACAGTATGCCTTTTGTGATGTCACAAAATTGCAAAATGCAGGGTTGTCAATGATAAAGAGTCAAACGGATTAAAACAAGAATAAAGGAAATTGTGGAATAAAGTGGGGACACCTCTCCATTATCTCAAGTAGTTTTTATTTTTTTCAATGAAACCGATTTTGGGCAGTATCTCCTCAATGTAGTCATAACTATTTATTTCGATTCATCAATATAGTATCTATAGTATTTCGATTCATCAATTTGTACTGTATCTGAATATTTTGCTGCTGAATTAGAAAGAATAATTATAATTTATTGTTCTTTTCTCATCACTTTTTTGGTTTAATGAACGCCCTTTTTAGTTTTTTTAATAGTTTGTCATTACACAGTAGTTGCTATAGGCTCACAGTAAATAATGTACAGCCAGAGTGTTTCGATATTGGAACCTTTTTTTACAAAACAACCTATTTACAGTATATCATTTTTTTGCAGTACGCTATCTACAGTATAACCTATAAAATAAAAAAGTGTCAGAAGATATGGATATAGAACAGGCATTTATGATTTTCAACAAGTCGTTAATATTTTGTTGGGCTTCCAACCTTCGATCCACTAGTCGTCCCCATAGCTTGTATTTTTGAAGAGAATAGTCTTAACAAATATTGCAAAAAAAAGGCGGAGAATCAAACTTTAGTTTCCTAAACATTTGACTGCAAATCGTATAGTAGGTTGATAACTTGGTAAACCAATGCAGCTTTTTGTACATCTTACAACAGGTTTCTTTGAGATGACTCTCGATGCGTTTGAAAAGTTTCAGGGCAGAAGAGCTAAAAATGCACCGGTATTTTTGGATTAGCCCAGACTCGGCAATCAATTTTTTTTTTCAGTCGTTAGCTATTTGGGTTTATCTGACACAGTTATCAGAGGTGGGCAGCGCGCAAGTCACAAAAGTTGCGCCTCCAGCACATGCGCAACTACGCTGAATATCTTGCGCAGCAAGTGTTTCAGCAAGCTCTGAAAGATAATTACTCCACAAGCGCAACCGCAAGCTCACGCGCAAGTGTGACGGTTTAAAAAATATTTATTCTAATTGATTCATTGCTCAAGCCTCACTAGGTTATGGTACAAAACCAATTATGTACACTACCAAATTAGTAAACAAAAAAAATTATTGATGTTCTTTAAAAAATATAGGCAGTTGAAAATGCGCATCGCTTAAACCGTTTGGTCAAAGAACGTCTTTATACCTAATGAAATAAGACTCTTAGTATCCGCACTTGAAGAAATCGGAGTATAAAAAAAATCCACTAATTAAGTTTTCATGCGTTAGCAAGCAAACAATTTCAGAGTAATTGTTTTTTTTTTATAATGGCTCGTCAAGGAAATCGGCTACTAGCTTCAATGCATTTGTGCTTCTAGAGCATTACCATCACTCTATGACGAATCGAGCATGCTAAAAAATTATCATGCTTTTTGCTCCTGTTCGCTTGCTAGGGCATGAAAACTTAATTAGTGGATTTTTTTAACACCCCGATTCCTTCAAGTACGGATGCTGAGAGTCTTTTTTTGTTAGCAGTCACTCGTGTTTGCAATATTTTTCAAGTTTTCTCGTACTAGCTAATAAGTTGTAATTAATAGTTTTAGACTTTTTGTTGTTTCTTGTTTTTGAATTACGATAAAAAGTAACGCGTTCAATGCGAGTAAAGCGATTAAAACCCAAAGCTATTTTAAGATTTATTTAAAAACGAGTAGCGCACTTTTTTAGAAAGATAATTACAAAAGTAATTTTGCTGTTTAAAATTTGATTTTGGAACCATTTTTGAAATACTCAATTAGAATTTTTTTGCAAAAATTGCATAATATTTTATCTAAAAAGTAGTTTCAGCGAAAGAAGACCCCAGCCTGTTGTAAACGCACCGTAAGTTTCGCAATCAATAGATGCATTCAATTTCTTATGACGAAGCTTTTATGAACCTACCTCGTCAATGTTTTTTCTCAACTTCCACCATATTCGGCCCAGGGGGGATCGATTAGCTCCCCCCCTTCGTTTATTTTGAAATTTTGTTATGAAGCAATCAAGCCACAATAATGAAATTTCTTGACTTTTCCTAAAATTTACTGCCTCAACTTTCATTTGTAAAATCATTGTCGTATGACAACCAGATTCGGAGTTATTAAACGTTTCTCAAGGTCATCCCTGCGTTTCAGGCAAAATTTTTGAAAAATTAATTTAATCCTGTTAGTCCCAATTGTTCTGTCGTAATTAATAATTTCACGCTTTTTCAAACGTAAATCCAGTGACCTCTTGAACGGCTTTTGTTGCGATCGATGTTCAAAAAGAGTTGTGACAATAGATTTTTATTAACTATTTTGCCGGAGGCATTATAATTTTCATTATGATTTTTAAAGCTCACGGCTGAATTTCTCAGACAATTTCGTATAATTTTACCAAATGTCAAACTAAGCTTCATTTTTAGCATTTTGCTAGTAAATAAAAATTGTGATTTAGTAATATAACCGTATTTATTGATAAAAGGGTTTGAGGCCAACATAAGCGCGAATCCTTTTGTTTTTTGCAAATTTTTTTTACGTTGCTGATATACAGTAGTCAAAAATGTCCATAAGTTATCAAGAGTGTGGCATGCAGCACGAATTTCGGTAGTCTTTATGTTCAAATTTTGGTTTTGGTAACTAAAAAAAGAAAAACAAAAGCAAATTATAAATAAATTTTTAGTTTCTGCTGAGTAGCAGTATCAGGAGAAAGATGTTCTTTTCTTTTTTCAAAAAAACATATACATAATTTTGACTGCCTAAGGTTTTTTCATGAAGTTCAAGTGATAACATCCAAAACAGAAATTTGCCCAAGTGTCTTTGCGCGTGACATAGCAGCACACTGATAACTACATTGGGCGCATCAAATTCGCTTTCACTAAATTGTAACATTTCATATGCGTTTGCGATATTCAATAACATTGCAAAAAGTGGACAATTTTTGATAATACTTGTTTCGGAATCATTATTTTCAATTTTTACGTTTTTTGTTGTTCAAGGTTATTATTGATGAAAGCTTTGCGTAAAAAATTCTTTTCGAAGCAATAACCAATAGCTAGTGTAAAATATTGTTAAATTTTTATAAAGTTCACATCAAACTAAACAATTATTGGGTATGTGCATTATTAAATGTGCTATGTGGTATATTATACTTGTTACAGCATTTACTAATTTCTTATTAGATGCTATTACAGGCCTACCGCATTGCGTACTGGTACTAGTGCAAATATTACTGCGTTTCGCACTAATTTTTCATTTGTGGTCTATAGTGATAGGTGGCAACCATGGCATGCCAAATTAAAAAAAAATTATGTTGTTTCATTACTTTTCATTTTTCGCTTTTATGTGTGTACATTCGCAACCAACAAAAGTTATGTTTGTAAATACAAAATATAAAAACGGAAAGCAAATTCTCTAGCTAACAGACTTTGCAAGTTGCAATACGACTAGCTAACTATTAAGTAGATGAATTTATACTGTTTTTTTTTTTCTGATCATAAATAACTAAGATATCTAAATTCACTGCTGTCGTTGGCAAATTTTCAGTATTTCTAATTTACTGCAGGTATTAAACGGTTTTAGCGCATACAAACAATATTGATGGTTCTTGACACAAGGACAAAAAGAGTAGAATAGCTTTTATGATTTTGATCGAGGATGAGAACCGGCAAATAGATATCTAACCTTGGGATTATACTTTTTTTTTTTTTCCGAAACTTATTCAGCACTAATCCCAGGTACCAACCAAAGTTTGCGACAATTAGTTACAAAGCTACCTCTGAAATAAAATCTGAAACATTATCAAGATAAAATCGTTACGTTTGAGAATTAGACAATAGACAGTCTATGTAGAATGATACGAATAGTGATAAAATAAATGGCATTTCAATCTGTATAACCATTAATTGTAATTACAATGTTAGAAACAATTTTGATTTTTGATTTTTACTTCTGAAATCATTTGTGATAATACACTAGAACAGGGGTGGGCAAACTTGTTCAAAGGAAGAGCCTCTTGCGGAAAACCACGAACACCAGCGAGCCGCAAAATCGGTTTACACAAAATAACATTGCAGCAATAAAACCACCAGGAGCGTAGCAAGAAATTTGCAATGGGGAGATGTTTTGAGGGCCTGGGGACGAAACCCCTTGCCGCCACTGGAAGCACGGAGATCTGGAGGCGGAGCCCCCAGCACAAAAAAACTGCATTTTTTTGCAAAAAAAAAGGATATTTTGATAAAAATTTTAAGGATAAAAACTTAATTTTAAGGATATTTTGATAAAAATTAATGCTTTTAAACGTGGCATAAAAATTGGCAGTGCACACATAATTAATGGTTGCATAAATGGGAAATGGCTAATGGTAAAATTCTAGTTCTCTAGTTTACATGCTGGTAAATCATAAAATTTAATAGTTCAATAAAACTCACATGGAGTAGTCTATATTTTATAGAGAAAAATAATTTGGAGGTCCATTGGAAAAACATTTCAGAGAAGTGATTGGTAATTAACTGATGCTGAGTAGCCCCACTCCCCTTTTTCCCGAGTTTATTATATAGTTATTGACGAAACCTATGTTCAACGTTTTTACGCTAACGATCAAATTTGATTGCTTAGTTTTGGCCATTTTTCAAAGTTTTTATTGATTTGTGACTTTTATTTTTGACAAATAACTCCCCCTCCAAATATATGTTTCAAAAGATGCTTTAAATCACTTTTTAGTCCATTTCAGTGCAAAAAGCAGTCTCAGAAGTGCTAATAACGTGGTATTTTTCTTGTTCTGCATTTTGGTCCACAGATCAATTGGAGGAGAGGGGGCTGTAGCCTCCCTACCTGGCCACGCTACTGGAAAGCACAAGAGTTGTTGCCCTGTAAGGCAACATTTACCCTTGATTGCGCTCTTTGAAGAATTTTACAACTCCGGGAAAATTATTTTACCTGGATTTTTTGAAGTGTTTATACTGCAATTCGTCATCACAGTTGGTATTACCTTGGTTGACAGCGCTATGAAAATATATACTTGTTTTACCGCTCTAAGATACATCGATAAATGAAACAATTTCAAAAACGAGATAACATATTTATAAAGTATAATCTTAATTTTTTGTGGAACACTGCATTCAATACAAGAGCCACAAAATTTACTTCCGAGAGCCACAGTTTGCTCACCGTTGCACTAGAAGGTAAACCCATTGGGTACTATATAAGATTTTGGAAAATCTAATATAATGAGCAATGACCAAATTAATTTAGGATTTCTTATATAAACTTCATAAATCTGCAAAGTTTTGAATTTTTGAGAAAAAAATACTCTCCAATATTAGACAACGTATTCCTTTGCAAAGTAAGCAAAAAAAAAAAAAAACTAATCCGACGCCAAAACCTATTACAGTACTTCAAATTGTCCAAACTATTGTTCTAAAAATGAACCAAGAATCCGAAAATCAAGTTAGACCAATTTCTTTTTTTCTTATGATTCAAAAGTCCGTGAAAAATGGTGCAAAAAATAGTTTGAAAAAATTAACATTCACTACACTCCGTCTGAAATATTTTGAAAGTTTTTTTCGTAAGTTCGAAGTAATTGCATTTTTATTTACCAAGTTGTCAACAGACAGAGAAAAATTTGCTCATTTTTTGAGAAAAGGCTTTCGTTTGCCCACCTGTCTACCACACACGATGAAAGCTTCACACTGCCCATTTAATTCCTAATATCTAGCCGGGAAGCTGGATGTGAATACAAACTTTTTTCAATTTTTTGTTTTACCACACCGGTAATTGAAACCAAATCTACTATATCAGCAGCAAACGCTTTATCCACTCGACAAATGATAAGATTGGTAAGACAAACAGTGCTGTTATATACAGAATGCTACGCTGCACTTTTGATTAGGTTTAGCAAGATCAGCAACAAATGCAATTTTTGCATTGCCAGATCTAACGGACTGAGAATAAAACCCATAGTACGAGTTTTCCAAGTTAAAACTCTTACTATATTATATTAGACAATGAATCTTTAGCATACTAAAAATTACATCAAAATTCAACCAAAATTTGTTGACGTTTGTAACAGCCATTATACTTGTTACCGCATTTACTAATTTCTTATTAGATGCTACTACAGGCCTACCGCATGGCGTACCGGTACTAATGCAGCTGTTACTGAGTTTCACATTAATTTTTAAACCTTTAAAACCAAAAAAACATTTATATAAACATTTACAACCAAAATGTGAATGAGAAAAAATAGTGGTTTGATGCTAGTTCTTTTATAAACTTTGTACAAAAAAATACCATATTTTGTAGTGTTTAGCAACAGGAACTAGAGCAGTAACAATATTGAGTTTTCAATTAATTCACGCAACAAACTAATAATTTAGATATTTAAGCACAATAGAAATAATCTTTTAATTTAGCCCGTAATTATCTCTGAGTTACTGAATAAAACTCCAGCTGCGATGCCCCGTCACGGCAATCAAACGCTTATTAACATTATGCAGATGAAAAGCGAACCGATCGCTTCTGATAGTCCTTGACTTATATTGAAATTAATTGAAGGTCAAGGTTGCAAATATATTGACAAAAAGTTCAGACTTTTTGTGAGTGAGCTTCTCGTGGAGCAAAAACGGATTTTTTATCTCATATAATTCGGGAGTTACTAACGTTTGAATGTGTTGTGTCGAATCGATACCCCCCTGGGCCATTAATCAAAAAATTTTGCCTGGTCCAAATAGGGTTAATCTCAGTTGATTGAAAAACAATTAATTCTAATTGTATTTGAATTGCGCTTGCGCGATTGAGCTCTAAAATGCTAAAATATTTGCAGCCCAAGTGTCAGCTTCACCGCTTAAAAAGAATTGCGGCGCAAGCGTTATCGCAATTAAACTAGTAGCGCCGCAATGATTACGGCGCAAGTACCCACATCTGCCAGTTTTTTTGACAAAAAAATTGATGCAAAATAGCTCAGTAGAAGCTTACGTTAATGAACTTCAAAACACACTATTGAAGAAAATTTCATAAGTTTCATTAAAGATATGGAGGGGAGTCCTAATATTGGAAGACCTATTGTAATTTGCTTCAACTAAAAAATTGTGCTTAGATTGCGTATAAGTCACGACAATTTTAAATCTTCTCCACAAAACGAGAAGTGTTTTGAATTTCGTCGGCTTCACAGTGTTACAAAAACACTAAGTTTTGCCCTCAAAAAAGTATCTTCGAGTTTTATCAAACAAGAAAAGTGGCCAAATCGTTCATGGAATGACATTGAAAGTTTAACCTGCAAGACAGAAAAACGTTCGGTGAACAATGCAGGACTAATGAAGAAATCTGCGTACGCTAAAACAATAATAATAAGACTGTTCGAAAATACCTAGCATCGAATCAAAAGAATTGATTCCACTGTGGTCAGTCTAATAATGTTCAAAGTTTCTTAGGCAAGTTTGCAATGGACTGTTTTACTGTTTGCAAAGGTTTGGCATGCGGTTCTCAACATTGATTGCACTTTAGTTGTGATGTTTTTGACGTTTGCTGGCCAGAGCTTTTAATATTTAATGGCTAGCGTGCTATTTTAAATTTTAAATTTTTAGTCTTTTTAGGCATTGCTTGTTTTAAGTATTCGCCGTTCTGGTGACTCTTCCCTAGGCTTCTTCGCTGGTAGCCTTTAGGCCAGATAGCACGGTAATGATTAAAAATTGATTACACTATTGGTTTTCTGGCCCCTTTTATCTTATGATTACTGTACATATGTTTTATCGTTTAAGTTTTTAAGTTCATTTTGTTTACATAATTTGACCACTTTTATTGTTCAAAAGTACTTAAGCATCGATGCTTGAGGACAAAAGTCTTTTTATTTTCTATGCAAATAATGGAGTCAACTGATTTTAATTAAAGTTTTTATTTTGATTAAAATATTCATGTCTTCAAAGCTTTTTGTTTGACACTTTTCAAAAATAATTGTTAGAATGGAAAGCGCAGGAAAAAGAGCGGCTATGTTTTGGAAAACCGAGCCGTGATTAAGGGTTAAAGACCAAGAGAGGGAGCGTCATTGGTGTACAATCTTTAAGCTTTACAGGAATTTTTTTTCTAGCAGAGAGCGGAGATAGAAGTTTTGATGAAAGTGGCATCATAAGCAAATAGATGGAAAGGAGAACGGCCATGGTCAAAAAATTGCTGTTGTTGCCCAAACCACTTTAAGACACCTTCATCAAAAATTTTAACCACGCTTCTTGCCGACAAAAAGAATTCGTTTACAGCTTAAAGATTGTGCACTAATGACGCTCTCTCATTGGTCTTTTACCAGCCAATCACGGCTCAGCTTTTTCCCAGAAATATCCGCTCGTTTACCTGCGCTCTCCTTTTCGACAATACTTCTTGAAAAGTTTCAGGCAAAGGCTTCGAAGACATGTACATTTTAATCAAAGCAATTCTCAAGTTTTGTACCACCAACTAAGTTTTAAAGTCTTTATGCTTCTCGTTTTTGTTTTTTCTAAAATTACAAAAAACCAATAAAATCTCCCAAATTTTGAAATCTAAACAGCATATTTTATTAGCTGATTTTTTTGCTACTAGTTTGGCAATAGGTTGAGCAATTACATTTTACATCGCTTATTATTGCCAACCAGAATTTTCTGTCACTTTCTACTATACCGCTTAAGAGATACATTTGGTGAAAAAATATTATCCGCTATGTGAAATAAGCGAGCTATTTTTGCAAACAAAAACACTTGATTGTGCCATCAAAAAAGATTAATTTGTACTGGCAATATACAGGGTTGGCCAAAAAAAATTGCACCCTAAGACAAAGTGTCATTACTTTTTTTGGAATGAGATAACATTTTAAAATTTTTACCACTTCTTTACGACAATACATTGCGTAGCTGTGTAAAATTTTATTAAAAATTTCCATAAAATAACAAAATTACAGGTGTTTAAATAGTGAGTATCACAAACTGCAATTGCATGAAAATTAACACGGCACAAATAGTAAGCGATTGTTCATTCGTTCAATATTTTTCGATGTGTTGTTAACTGCACACGAAATCGAAACCCATCGATGGCATAATTGATTACCGCTTGGGGCAATGCTTTCCACTCTTGAAGAATGGCCTCTTTCAATTCTATGGTGTTTTCAAATCTTCTTTCGCGGTAAACATTTCGCTCCAGAGCCCTCCAAACGCAGTAATCGACTGAATTAAGATCTGGACTGTTAGGAGGCCGTATCTTTGGCTGCAACAATGTTAAGTATCGTTGTTGATTCAAGAACCTAACTGTCTCATTTGCAGTATGAGATAGAGCCCCATCTTGAATAAACACATACGGCTGATATCCAGTAAGCCTATCCATTTCGGGTATCATCGACGCTAACAGCTTTTCGCGGTAGTAAGCAACGTTAACTTTTCTTCAATGTTTAAATGAACGCCATTTTATAACTTTTAGGAATTTCATTGTAAAATTTATACAGCTACGCAATATATCGTTGTAAAAAAATGGTAAAAATTTTAAATTGTTATCTCTATGCAAAAAAAAGTTATGGCACTTTGTCTATGGGTGCAATTTTTTTTGGCCAACCCAGTATATGCAGATAATTCATTTTACTGTTAGTCTATAATCACAGTATTGTAACAAAAACACAATTGCCAAATCGTTCTAAACTATTATAAGTTCCGTTTAACTCTTTCTGCTGAAAACACGTTTAGACTAGAAATTTGGGATTAAGCAATTAGACATCACCATTTTCGAAAAACAAGCCTTTCGCTGAGTTTTAATCTGCAACATATGAAGTAATTAAGATATTGCTTTTAGTCAATCTCAAGTCGTTTACATTGCAAAAAGTAATATGTTTTCGTCGAATTTTTTTCGATCATATGGTAATGCTGTTCACTTTTTATGTGTTCTTTCCTGATTTGTATTTTGTATACAAAATAGATGGTAAAGTATTAAAGTCTCTTCGAAATTAAAAAAGCGTCATTCCTTTTTGTAGACAAAAAACAGCGCAACAAATTGTTTCGAACTGAAAATTGGCAATATTGCTGTTGCTGTTGTCGTGCAATTTATCCTTCGATTACAAGACAGCGTCAGGGGCTGACTATCGGAAAATCCTCACACTTTTCATTGCAATGACTACTTCATTATTCGAGGAATATGCAGCTGCTTAGGAGTTACCAGTGATCCAATGTTCATTTGGATTTTATCCACCAAGCAGAGATAATTATCACAAATCGTCTTATCCAAGCAGGCAACAGTATGACCAAGATGCGGGTTGAACCCAGACCATGTGATTAGGGTCGTCATAAAAACGACGCCTTTATTTTCTCGGCCAAGCTGCCGACAATATTGGAATGACCAGAATATTCATCAAGATTGATGTCAATAAACACATTTTAGCCTTATCGTAAAACATATTTTGAGAAGAATTGTTCATTGCACAGTTTAAAATTTAGACACTCCCTCAAGTAAAAACAATAAAGAAACAAACAAACTACTTAGAGTTTACTGTAGCATTTAGTCTCACGCAATTTTGCCTGTGGTAGTGATTTAGCTGAAGGAAAGACTTAAAAAGAACTCAGCTGTGTGGTAAACAGACGCACGCAGATTACTTAATATTCAAGTATGAAGCACTGGTATAAGCATAACTTTCAAGAGTGTTGGAGTGTTTAGATCAATTATTTTACTGCCGAGTGCCAGCGATGTCTTGAAATTATTGATTAACTTTGACCGAAAATGGGTAGACACAAAATTGTTGTGTATTTTTTTAATCAGGGTGGCTAACGCTCTTGTTCAATTTTAATACTTTCCAATTCTTTATCAGGGTACTTGTTTGCGGGCTTTTTATCAATGATAAGTAAACTATGTTTGCTCAATGTCAGCTAATTGGCGGCGAGTTGCACCGAGTAGGTGCGATCGTTGAAAAACGTCTATATATAGATCCAATCAAACAATGGCATTCTTCCACTTTTGACATTAAAGCAAGCAAAAAAGGACGCCAATATAATATCGAAAAAATTTGTTTTGTTCAACGATTTACGATGTAACTCTGCTAATATAAATTATAGTTTATACGGTCCGGTTTTAGAACTGAAAACAATTTTTTGTTTGCATCTATTCTAGTTTCCTGCCAACAAAGGTTTTAACAACTTAAAAGAAAATTTAAAGACTTGTTTGTTTTGGAATGGAAAAAAAATTCTAAAAATAAAGTATATCGCGATATATTATATTGGTCACAAGGTAAAAATATTGTAATCTTTGAAAATTATCTAGACAAATCTTTTTTTGTTGAAATTCTAAAATGTTTGCATCATGTAACTGTCCATATACCCGTAATCGTATTAACAGTCAAGTATGTCTCTATGTATCGTTACAGCAAAATTTATTTTGTCAAAATCACGATCTACATACATATTAATTAAATTTATTATTGCACTAAAGTTGGCAGTAATTTTTACAAGATTCTTTTGAAATTAAAAAAAAATGTTCTGTTTAGTTAATTTGTGTTCTGAGCACATTTACAATACAATCACACAAGTGTGACATGCAAAAAAAAAAATTGCAATAAGAAAAACAAAAAGATAATTATTTATACATTTTTGAAATGCAGCTTTTTGGTAGCCACTTGCTACAGTATTATTCAAAAGTTAAATTCTAAAACAAATAGTGAGCTTTGGTGATATCTGCAAACTAGCACGCCTACTGTTATTTTTTGCAAAGGTAATTTCTTTGCAACTAAAATCAGACAATAAATTAAGTCGGACATTGATAACTTTTTCAATTGAGTGCCTTTTGCACTCCGGAGTTAAGAATGCTTTTAATGATTAGCAAAGTGTTGCGCAACTTTTGTACTGTAAATATCTGTGACGTAAAATTGCCTGCAAGTTCAGAGAAGATGCACAGAGCTGGACAGCGCTGTTTCGAGCTTTTAGCTCTCATCGGCAGCCCTCAGCTTCTCTAACAAAGTTATTCCCCAGCTGGACAAGACTCTTGGCCGAACTGGACAAACCTTAAGGGTTCGCACAGCGGCAGAGGGTTTCTAGGGAATAAACGATTTTTCACTTGTGGTACTTAAAATAAACAAGTGAAAAAATCGCTGAACCCTTGCAGTAAGGACAGCCATAGGCTATCCCTACTACAAGGGTTCCCCTTGTGTGACCACGGAAATCATAACCGACAAGTTTGACGTCCTTCGTAGTCGACTCCTGGGAAATCATAACGACTTCTAAAAGCTCGAAACAGCTTAAAGCTCGAAACAGCGCTGTCCAGCTCTGTGCATCTTATGACTCGAGCTGCTTTGTAGCTGCAGGGTTGGTGGTTGATCTGGCCACCTAACTGCCAGTGGAAGTCGTTATGATTTCCCAGGAGTCGACCACGAAGGACGTCAAACTTGTCGGTTAGTTCAGAGAAGTATTTACTTTTTACAGCGTTGTGTGAGGTTTATGACATCGAAAAAGTTTACCAGCCTGCTGCATAAGCTGAGTAATAATATTCTTCGCTACAAGATCAAATATTGACTGATAATTTGTAAATTTCAGTGCCGTATGCGCAGTTTTGTGTTAGCTACAACACTAAATTTTGGTCTTCAAATTGCTTAGTTGTAAATGTTCATTCATGAGTAAACCAACAGCATTGTTAATATAACAATCTATAGCAATCTGTGAGCTGGTATTACAAACATAAGGTCTTCACCAAAACATGATACATTTTTTGTGTTTATCGATTTGGTAATCGGTAAATTTATCGCGCAAAACCACTCTGTGATCTGGAATTATAAAAAAATATGGTCTTTACCAAAATTTCGGCCATAATGCGATGTGGAACCAAAAACAATTAATATCAAGTATGAGCAATCACGTGGCTAAACAAGCGCGAGCCTAAATGGGCCTACCCTGCAAAATAAGAAAATAGGCCGAGCTTATCGTCGACGGCAGCAATGTGCAAAGCATTTGCTCAAAAAACTCTGTGACCATTGATGTAAATTTATCACTAACATTTTCAGTGTTGATCTGCCATGCAAGGTACATTATTTTGTTTATCATGTGAAGACATCGTTTTCCAACTTATGTCTGCAAATTGCAAGAAATCAGTTTACAAGAAACTGTAAACAAATCGAGATATCATGGGAGGTAGATTTCTGTTTTACTGCATTTCCACCTCCAATAGCTGAAATGGCGCCATTCAATACTCAGCAATAAATTTTTTTGTTAAATCAATTCAATATAATTCCTTGAGTATATTTAATAGCAGCAAAATTAAATTTGTACACAATTACATAAAAAGAAAACACAACATGCACTTTTAAACAACGAAAAACTTTCTTATGGCATAACTAAAATACTTTCTCAATGTTTTTATGCAAATAAAAAATTCATTACACGTACACTGCTTAAAAGTCCAGAATATTTTTTGTCCTTATTGCGAGTAAATTTCTTTCCTAGAAATGAAGAACAAGTAAACTAAATATCATACGTACAGTGCAGTTAGTATAGCTGTAAACCGTTGATACTTACTCAGTATAACTACAACAACACTGGTTACACTAGCACAATATCATGTTATTGGTTTCAAATATTTATTTGCAGATGTGAATTTTTTAATTTTTAATTTAAATTTGGCTTCTTTTCAATTCTCTGTAGGAAGGAGATTTGTTATATTCTCTGCACTAAAATGCCAAACTATATTTCCAGGGAATTTTACTGCTTCTTAATAATCATGTTGGACAATGTATTACTTTTGCAATTATTGCAAGCTAAGCGCCTGATATTGGAAAATGCATAGTTGTAAACGGACCAACAAGTATGAGCCCGAACCTGACGCGAATCCGAAAACATAATCTCGAACCCGAAACATGATTTGAAGCCAAAACCAGACCCGAAAAAGCCCGAAAATTAGGTTATATTTAAGAATGTGTACGGTTATTGCGCGTAATGAAACTACCTATTGCTGATAAATTGTGACGTCATAATAATATCGTGTGATAATAATCACATGCATGCTTAAATGAAGTCATCGCTCAGTGTTGCAAATTTATTTGAATTACACTTTTATAGCATCTAAAAAGCAAAACCCCTAGTCAAATAAGTGTATCAAGCCCGAGTTAAGTCTAGGATTTTGCCCATTTTAGCCTGAACCTTGCCCGAACTCAAACTAAAAAGCCCGGCACGATTTATAACTCTGGCACAATGGGCAATTTAGCCATGTACGAGAAATTAATTCCATAAAAATGCCAAATCAGATTTCATAATGAAGATTACAAAACGATAAAATACATTCAAACGTGGTTTGTGAAATACACTGGAACGCATGCCAGTATTGTTGTGTTGCAATCATGGTGTGGTTGTAATGGAATGATATCCATGAAAACACAATGATATGTTTTCAACTAAATCTGCTCAGTAAAATTGATTATGAAGGGCAAAAAATACCTACAACTGTAAAGGCACAACACGTAATGTATATCAAAACCCATAGCATATGCAGTAAAATCTTAGTTAAAAAATGAAACCCCATGGGACTATATAAACTATATTTTTTCAATGTTTTTAGAAATTGTTCGAAAAGCAGCAAAATAAAACTGTTATCGATCAAGCATGCGATAAATCGTATTTCTTTTTTGAAAGATTTGAATCAAATATATATATACAGCATATTAAAAAGAGAAGTTTATCGTAATAAAAATACATTAAAAAGTGAAACTCTGTAGATTTGAAGGTTTTGCAATTTCACATCGTTAACAAGTAAGATAACATAAGCTTAACAATGCTCTTATTTCAATTAGTTAAGAATAAATTTCGACAGTAGCAATAAGTAGCAAAGTTCAAATTACAAATTTACATAATCAACACTGCAAGCGACAAAGTCCCGAACTCTGCATAATTACGAAACGTACAAAAAAAATAAAAGACTGATAACAAGATTGATTAAGGCAACGTCACTAAAACCCATATGTCATGCTTTTGTGTCACCAAAAATTTACATAGCAAACACTATCCGAAAGAGTTTCTTTTTTAAATCAAACAAATATAGCAGTAAAGTACATAATTCGTAAAATTGCTTTATTTCATTTAATCTTTGAGGGTGCTTCAGTCTTCAAATCAATGCTTCACTAAACAGAAAATTAATGGCTTCAAAATTTAGAGAGTGCACTCCTTTTTTTGTAGTCACTGATATCAATTAGTGCCAATGAATGAAATTGATCGGCTGTTTAGCGGAATAAGTCTTTACATACTATATATACATGGTACGCTCAAATGCCAATGATTAAAAAGAAAACACTATATGAGCCTTGCTTGCTTATGGAAAATGGATAATTTAATTGTGGCTTAATTTCCCCTACCGCAGCGTACATGTTGCCACCAGCTTGATTTTTTGTGGCAACTATTTATTTGTGCTGCAACACTAGATTCACCAACTTGATACCCAAGAATCATGAAGAGCTTGATCAGTTTGACTATGAAAAAATGAAAAATGTGTTTTTTAATCTGGACCCAATGCTCGATTTCAAAATTCTTAGTTCACTATATAGTCGTACATTACATTGTATTGTTTATCATTAACTAGCATTACTTTCCAACTCTTCAATAATGCTAATTAAATGTTTCAAAATGAAAGCCAAAATTACAAGGAAAAAGAAAGAAATCAGCCAGTAGGTCAAGCGGCAACGCGTTCGTTTCTGGAGCGGTAGGTCTGAGGTTCAAATCTCAGGCCGGTCAATCGGACACAGTGTGGCTAGCGGCTCGCCACGGTTGCGACATTTCTTCCAAAGAAGCTGTGTTACCCTGGCACAATGATTGGAATGGGCTTCGCTAACTTGTTACAAGCTTCGGCGTGGTTCAGCGGGAGTAATAAAAGATTTTGTTTGATTCAGTTTGAAGACAAAAAAATTCATTGTAGCTATACTATTGGCAAACAAAAGACTTTATAATCGAACAATTAAAGGCACATGGTGTCGCTGTAGAAGCGCAGGCTCTGCCAATTTGATTTAATAGTTTACTCAAATTAGCTGAGTTTGTTAAAGGAAAACTAAGACTGACCCGTCATTTTGGGAAGAGTTACCGTGGTAAGAAGCGCGGGCATTGCCGGTGTTTTCGTAAATTGGATCTTTTTGAAATCCGGCATTTACGTAAAACGGTTCACTTTCTTCTTCAAATTTTTTGGCTAAGAAGTCTAGGACCACTTGATGAAGGAATACGTATTGAATCTGAAAAAAAAATTCCAATAATCTTTCGACCAGTACAGATGAATTATGTTTTAACTCAAAAGATTTAAGCTTATCAGTACATGATAAAATAAACTTGCATTTTGAAATTAGACTTGTGTTTCTAAATTGCAGCAATGCAAACAAAATAGTTTAGTTGTTTAGTTCAAAATAAGCTAGCTTCGAACTAAAATGTAAAAAAAACAAAAAAACTGTCAGGTTGTTTTGATCAGTACTAGTAGTTTATTACAAAACTAACATTATTACAAATTAACAGCAGATAGTAAGCAATATCAATACGCGCTATGATGGTAGGTACACAATAAGCACTATCATAAATTGATAAAGAAATCGTCTGCAATTTTGATTTCTTAACGAAACATTTTTAATAAATCTATGAGAACAGACACGCTTGTAACTACCACTGTCAAAAAAAAAAATTATACTGTACATGATCTGTAACAAAAACACTATTTTGATTTGCCAGCTAAACGCAAATAGCCGTGACAGAGACATTAAATTTTAAGATATAAAAATGAATTAAATTGAAATCAAATCTATACCCCCGCAACTCTCACTGAAAAGCCGGCAATGAACAAAAAGAAAAAACTAATCAAAAAAATTTTCTTAAAAATATGTTCGACTAATGACGATAATATTATCATCTTAATCAGATGAGATTTATCATTAGAGTTCATTTCGCTGTAGTTGCCTTGAAATCGATTCATCTGTACGTACATTACAACATCACAATGTCTACTAAAACTGCATGGTCATAAAACAGCTTTTAAGGGTAATGCATAATTACACCTCTCATAAGTTTGGATGTGCTACATGCCGGTATCATAACCCAAGAAACTGTGAGCTTCGCTGGTGTGGTTAGAAAAAAAAAAGGCTTACTGTGCTTGGTTCATCGGCATGAAGCCAGTATCAAATAGTCTTACAATACCTCGGTCTGCACCATTTGCATTCGTTGTTGCCTCATTTTGTAGACAATGCCATAAATGTCAATAGAATCATTCATTTTCATGTCTTGCATTTGCTGAAGCATTTGGTCAATGGCAATGAATGTTCCAGTCCTTCCAACTCCAGCGCTGTAAAATAACTTCATCTATTTTAGCAGTGTTTGATAGGTTGAAAATTATTTGAATACTAATTTAGTCAGGATTGCATTGAGCACAAGGCTTCTCTTAGTAATTATAGACGCTGTTTTCATTTCAGCAAAGCATTTGAATGCAATAAACATTGAGAATTCTAAAAATTCTTTGAAGTACTTTATAGAGTATTTCGTCAAGCTGTTTATTATTGGTCAGCTAATGGTCAGCAAAAGTCTACAACTTTGCTCATGTACAAGAAACATACTAATACTGTATTTTCAATAAGAAACTTTTTATTTTGGGGACGGTTGGCTGATTGATTGTAAAGCTAAAACTAATTGTAAAGCTCAACAGTCACCATTATTTCTACCTGCAGTGCACAACAGAAGATGGGGTGCTTCTTTTATTGTCATCAATATGGTTGCGAACCAAACGGACAAACTTAACAAGACTTTGGGTAGTTTCAGGTACACCATGATCTGGCCAAGCAATGTAATGAAACTGAGTTATCTCGCGAATTTCGTTTCCCTTCAGAAAAAAAAATACTATCATTTAGCATGCATAAAAATATCGGTATTCACCTAGTGATTTAGAACACAAAGTTGCACAATTTGTGCCTTTTTCTTACTACAGTCGCTGGTGAAATTGTTGGAATATACTGCAATGTTTTATGCAAGTACTGTAGCACAAACCACTCATATTAGATTCTCATGGCAACAAATTAACGGCAAAACATTAATTGTAGACAAATAAGACAAATAAACATGGCAAGCATAAATATTTGATGGAATGCCCTTTTGTATCATCAAAATATTATGTGATGGTTGGCTACTATCAGAAGAAAAAAATCCTTAAAAAAATTGGTTAATTATTTCCAACTCTTAAATCCTTAAAAGAAAACATGAGAACAAAATAAATAGATTAAAATAGCAAAACAAAAAAATGAATTTGCTTGTATTCTCGGTAAAACTGAACATTTAAAACAAAAATTGACTCTGAAAGCAGAACAGTAAAAAAAATGTTAAAGTAAATTGCGCGTTTTTTAAAGCTTCCTTAGATACTGTGTTTTATCAAAAATCAGTTTCATAATCCTAAAGCTTAAAATTGTCAGCATCACCCTTGTTATGTTGGGATTTTATTGTCTCTATAAAAAATCTTAGGTAATCGAAAAATGTGAGGTCTATTTACAGTAGAAAAAATACTTTTCTGCACTAATAGTTACGTGAGCAAAATTAGCAACTAATTTATATAGTAAATACGGATAGACACTGGAATCGTCACATTTTGAGATCTACCAAATCAATTTACTTTTTGCAATCTTACATTTTCTAAATCGAATGTTCTCTCAATCCAATCTTCTGACTTGTCCTCGTCGGTCAAAGTCAGTAGCATTTCTCCCACAGTAATAGTTTGGTCGTCAAATGGCCAGTATGGATGGCACTTAGGTTTGCCTAGAAAAATGGTAATAGAAATTGCCTTTAAAAAATAATAACGCAAAGAAACAAACAAACAAACAAAAAAGCAAACAAAACGCCAAATTAAAAATCCAACATAACATTTTTCGCAAGCTGTAAGAACTAGGTGCAAACTAGATCACAATTCACAACATATGCTCAGTAATAGTTTATCACCTTAATGCTCACAAGCACCCTAAAAAAAAGAAAAAATCTGCCAGAACATTTACACATACCATCAACTTTTGCGTATTACCAAAATTTCTTTGGTCGAAGTAAAAAGAAGTTATTTGCGGTTTTACAAGAAAATAAAATATCAAGTCCGAGGCTTTCAAACAACAGTTTTTGATCAAAACTTTAATCTTATTTTTAAACTAAATAATTTTCTCTGTCGACAATTTTAAATGTATCGTTATAGCATTGTAACAGTTTTTTTTTTTTTTTTAATTTATTGCAAAGCATTAAAGATTGTACACATTACAAATGCGTGTCATAATGTGTAAGCTTAAAGTAAGTTTTAAGTTTCTTTTAATGAGTTTAAACAAGCACACTTCACCGAAAAGTAATTGGAGATTTTTAGATAGCTTGATTAACAAAAAAAAGATGCCGTCTTTTGTCACCTAACACTAATACACAAACTTGATTAGTTTTCAAAATTGTTCATTTTTTTATTTTATTGTAATCTTAAAACGTTACATTTACAATTTTACCGCCTTCAGTGGCTTGGGTAACCATAACAATTGTGTTACACTTTTGCTCCCACACCATTCGCCAGAAATCATCTTTAGTGGTCGCAAGAGGCCCTTGCGTAGCGATATACTCGTGGCTGCTTTTGAGACCCTAAAAACCAACAAGTTAACTTACGTAAACACGTCATAAAGAGATTTATGCTGTAAAGAAGTTAAAGAAGTCTTCATCAGAGGTGGAGTCCTCGAGGACGTCTTTGGCCTCGAGGACGTCCTCGAGGACACATTTTGAAGTCCTTGGCCTCGAAGGTCAAGTCCTTGGCCTAGGCCTCGAAGCCTTATATCCTCGAAAATTGGCCTGTTCTCGGCTCGAGGACAGCACTATTTTTTGAATTGTTAAAATTTTGTGGAGCGCCTGAAAAATTTTTTGGAATTTTTTTTTTTCCGGAGATCATTTAAAAAATTTTCGTGAAGACCTTTTTTTTCGGAGATCGCCTGAAAAATTTTTGTGAAGATTTTTTTCTTTGGAGAGCACTTGCTCTTGTGTCCTTGGTCCTTGGCCTCGAGCATTCCTGTCCTTGGCCTTGAAGGGGTTTGTCCTCGGAAAGGCTGTCCTTGGCCTTGGCCTCGGATTTTTTTTGTGTCCTTGGCCTTGGCCTGTAGTCTTGTGTTCTCGACTCCATCTCTGGTCTTTATAGTGGCAAAACGTTTCTATTTATCAAACTTTTTAAGTTAATATCATGAATTTTTTCTTGTTTTAATTAGTTTTACTATAGTATTTAATTTTTTCTTAACCCTATTTTACATGAGATATTGGACCAAAGCATTTCACACCGCGCAAGGCAAAATTGCCCCCTATTTAACTTCCAAACCAAAAGACATTTGAACACCAAATTTGGCATGCGGGTTGGTGTTCACCAATTTTTTTGAAAAAATTGGTTTTGACTTAATGGCGTCAGCATTGCAAAGTAACTGCCATAGTTTCGAAATGACGTCATTTTTGCAATGACGTCACCGGCGGTTCAAATTTTTTACGTAGGTTTATTTTTGTTACTGACTCTCAAAATGTCTAAGTCAAAGTAATTACGGAACAAAACCGAAATATGACGTCATTTAAGTTAAATTTTGGCCCAAAATGCTCCAATTGCTGAAAGTGATGTAGAGAAAACTTTGAAACCTTCACTTTAGCAACCTCAAATTTTCAGTTTTTTGTGATGAAGTTTGACTCAGAGTCAATTGATTTGAAATAAAATCGTTTCGTTAAAAGGATTTATCCCAAACAAAGAGAGGAACTAAAATAACCCATCCGTGCAATTAGGTCTAAATTATGACGCCAATCAAAGTGTAAAAAACTACGTCACACTCATTCTTTTATCTTCTCTCGTATTTTTGCTTTTTATAAGCACTTAGGCAAAATAAAATTTTATTGTTTTTAAGAAACATTATCCTTTATGTAATCAAAACATAACTGAAAAAATCTACATCAACTAAGCAGCATACTTGAACAATTTATACTAAATATACAATACTAACAATATTGTGATACTTACGGCAATGAAATTTGCATTGATATAATCATCGTTTTCATTGTTTCTTGAGCTAGTGAGTACAACACGTGTTGCATCATCTACAGTGCAAACATAATTGATGATTTTTGGAGCAAGTAAACGAAAAAAAAATTAGAGGTGAAGACTGAAATAGAAAACACAACAGTCGAAGCCAAAGAATCTTTAAAAGATATTCGAGACAAAAAGGTATAAAAAATCTGACGCCGAAAAACGTTTTGTCAAATGTAGCCAAGCTCTATTTAGACCAAAGACGGACATTTTTGAAATCAAAATGTCAAAGACGATTGTTTAGAGTCGTATTTTTAATTATGATTCGCCATTTTACATATTATTTTGCTTGAAATAAGCTCATTACCAAAAAAAGCAATAAAGAAACATTCTAAAAGTTTTTTGTAAACTTTTCTTGTTTTGTAAACTTTTGTAAACTCTTTGCATTATCTTGCCAGCCGTAATATTTTTGCCAGCCAAAAAAATAATGCTGCTTCGATCTGAGAACAAAATATTTTCAAAACTTTTGAGTGCTGATAAATTAAACTTTGAGCCCAAGAACTCAAAACAATGCTTTCGATGACGTCCTTATGGCCAACAATGCTCTTGTAAACTTTATTTACCTACAAAAAAAAAAAAAAAAAAAGATTATCACCCCCTACTTCCCAGCCTACTGTAGAATGTTTCTGACAATTTGTTTTAAAATTTTATGTGATCGTTTGTTCAAATCTTTGTATTTTTTAATGAAAAATATTAGTATCCCTAATCAAACGACTTATAATTATACAATTAAAGCTGAGGTTCGGTCTAGCTGGGTTATATACCAAAAAATTGCATATTATATTATTCTACGTTTATAAAAGCCAAGTGTCAACTTTCCTTACTTTTGGAGAAAAGCGCAAATACCATCTTTTTCCATGACGCACTCCTGGAAATACATCAGACCCTTTTGAATCGGTTTTCAATGAATTCGGTATTTTAGATTGCGGTGAAAAAAAACTAAAAATTTTCTTGGTCCTTCAGAGTAGCGCACTGCTTTGCTAGTACAGTATTTACTGCAGAAGTTTTTCAACGAAAAGAACAAGTAAGCCTTGTACTGTATAAGGGCGCAGTTTCCCGTCATGACTGCCGGAGCTGCAGTTGTTTGCAATGGGGAATATAAACACAATAGCAATTGCTAATTGTGATTTCATCGTTACAAAGAAAATGTTATTTGCTCAGCGCATTTCCCTTTTCTGCAATATAGTGTGATTATGGCGGGTAACTACACTTTTATTATATACCATTTTTATTAAAAATCAATGCAAAAAGGTTTGGTATACATTTCTCGGAGCAAGTGATGGAAGATGGTTTTTGCTCTGTTTTCAAAAGTAGGGAAAGATTGGCAATTCGTTTCTTTTCTATAAACTTAGAATAATACTTAATGTGAGTTTTCGGTATTCACCCATAACTCAGAACGGCTCTCGCCTTATAGCGTTGATGCCTAGTCCAAGGTTTTCATTAACTGCATTATACTAGCTTTGCAGTAGAATAATAATGCAACTTAAGCAATTGTTAGTTAGTCTTCAGTTTTGCTAAGTCAGGTATTCAACTTCAAGCAAAAAGGTTTACCAGTAAAAAAGTTTTTTCTTTCACTTTTAACCCAAATTTTTACAAGTCATCCAACAGCCTGTTTGCTCAGACGCGCAGCCACGATTTTGTTAAGGTGGTGAAGGGAGCTTAAACCCAAATTTAATTAAATAATATTTTTGTTTCAAAAATATATCATTTAGGCTGCTCATCACGCAAACTGGTGCAACTGTAGCATATCAAAAATGGGGGTATATAAAGCCCTCTAGCCTCCCCTGATTGCCCCATTTTTTTTGTTAATAGCCATAATGTTTACAAAATTTAATCTTCCATATTTCCATTCCATATTTCATTTCATATTAAAATTTTTTTCCATATTCCTTTCCATACTTTCATGCTAAAAGTGCGTTTAGCCCGGAAACAAAGGGTAATCCGTATCAAACTTGGGCAGCGTTAAGCGTACGTTTGCGATTGGTTGCTTTCGCAAATGAGCTGCCCTCGTTTAGATGTGCTGAACATTGAAAAGGAGCAAAGGAGGCGTTGAACTGCGCTTCCAGTCTAAACGTATAGATTACTTAAAAAGCAATTAATTAGCTATACGATTATGTAATATAAGCCGTTTTATAATTAAGCAGCCATTATAACTATCTACGCTGCTACATTTTGTATATCAATACTGTACAAGGCTGAAACATGGTAGAAAAAAATAAATAAAAAGAAAATTTCCACTTTTTTCTGTGTATATTGGTTATGCCTAAACCACTCTTCTTCGTACGCGGCACTAGATTTATCGTAACGGCAAGCCGATAGCTATGATAGTTGTTTTAAACAACGACGCATCTCATCTTACGTTCAAAGCACTATCACGATGTGTAACCATAAAAAACTGCATTATGCATATGAAAATATCAACCAGTTAATCAAAAAACGTTAAACCGATCGGTATGCATGTGATTTCATGATTGCAAGTTTGTAATTTGTCCAACTATTAAATTTTGCATAGTAAAGCTGCCAAAAACCGTGCTACAAAAATACAAAGCTTTTTGCATCCAGAAAAACTGAGCTTAAAAACACGAAAGTAAACGACTTGATTTTAACCGAGGATTAAAAAAAAAAGAATCTTTTTTATGACAAAAGAAAAACTTTTATCACTAGGTAAATCGTCAGCCTCGAAATATAAATTACTCCATCAAATGTCAGCAATTGGCATCAATGCTGCAAATTGCTATAAACATTAGGGTGGAGCGAAAAAACTAAATTTGTACTTGCGATTCGTAATAGCGCAAAAAACTTGTCTTTTGGTTGGAAAAGACGTTTCGTGAAGTCTGTAACATTTTTATTAATGTTTAGGCCTGCCCCAAGACAATTAAAATCACAGGAATTTGCTGCATGTTGTGCTGTGTCAAATCAATGAAGATCGCTTTAGTAGTTTGACTGATTGCGCTTATGCATTATTGATCTAGTGGTCTTAATGAAGTCAACTGTTTAAAATTAATAGTGTAAACAGTTTGGAACAGTTACGTCACATAGAGGAGCAATAAGTCCTGCCAAGCATGCTATTGTAATGTCAGAAACGGAACGACTTCTAAAGCAGATAAACTATCTCTCTATACTCTATGGTTGTTACCGGTACTTCACTTGTTAGTGGGCAGCAAAAATAGAGTACAGTAGCTAGAAGATCAGACAATCAACTTATAAGTCAGCAGACTCAGCAAGGAAAAATATGCGTAGCAATTTAATTATCTAAAAGGGAGTTTAGGCAGCGTTTGCTGTATACCATTTAAAGCAAGGTATTAGAAAGAATAGTGACAATCAGCCAAGCTTGTATGTATATGCCAGAAAATATTTTTGGCTAGTCCTTGACGGATTTAAAAGTGAAAGAATCAGGAAGTAACACTATTAATATCACAACTCCAATGTTGCTTCAGTCGCTTTTTATTTTATAGGTGAAGTATATTTTGCATATAAATAAGCAGAGATTTGCGATTATGAATACCTCCTACAAAAACGCTAATCAGGATACGAGATCAGCTAACCGTTGACCTGTGCTTGGTTTGCCCTAAAATTTAGCTAAAATAAACTTGCCGACATATTGTGATGTTATGAAGCATTACACATATGTGCGTCTAGAATACAGCACCAAAACGAATAGTAACGAACAGCCCGGTGCTTTTATGGCATCCGCCGTGCTGAAGGACTATGGCATTATTGATGGGCAAAACAAAGAGCTGATTATTAACAGAAGCAAAGTTAGGCGGGGACCCGAAAAGAAAAACTTCACAATCAAAGCTTGCAAACACCATCAAGGGTGCAATGGTTATATTTTGACGGAAAAAAAAGACATTACATTAACCCCCAAAAGTCCGGTGTTGGAACCCACGTTGTCAGAGAAGAGCACATTATTTAGTTGTCGATCCCGATTCAAACTATGTTGGTCATTTCATACCAAACAGTGGAAAGGCAAAAGACATTTCTGAAGGACTGCTGGAATTCTGCTCTTCTCATGATCTTGATTTGGACAGCCTTAATGTAATGGGTAGTGACGGTAGAAATATAAATACTGGAGCTAAAGCAGGAGTTATTGCAGTTGTTAAACAATCTTAGAAAGACCCCTTTAGTGATCTATCTGTTTGTTGCACTTAAATGAACTTCCTTTGAGACACCTTATGCAATACCTCAATGGAGTAACTTCAGGTCCACAAAGTTTTTCAGGACAGATTGGCAAGGAACTTCTATCTTACAAACAGCAACAAAATGCTGAGTTTGAACCCATTGAAATACAATTTCCTACCAACGATAGTGCTTTTAGCACTGATCAACAATATTTATACGATATTGCTACTGCTGTTTCATCTGGTCATTGCTCATTAAATCTTTCTGAATGCAGTCCTGGAAAATTAAGTCATGCAAGATGGCTTACAACAGCTAATCGCATTTTGCGTTTATATGCCAAAGCAAATGGGAGAAGACCAGTCGGACGACCTAGAACTAGATGGACCGATTACATTGAGGATCTTGGATGGAATCGCTTGGGACTTCGCCCAAGCGAAATGATGGAGGTGATGGAAGACCGTGAGGTGTGGCGGCTCAATCTTGAGCTATTGCCCCCGCAACCCTCACGGAAAAGCGGGCAATGAAGAAAGAAGAAGAAGAAGATATTTCTAAAACATCACCTTCCAGCAGCATTTGATTTTAGTAAACTATACTGCAAAAGTCCACGTTCGAATGTGGTTTAAAATCAAAAATGAAACTTTTTTCACAAAAGTAGGTAAACACTTTTATGAGCTGATACAAAGAAGTCGCTACTTAGAGATAGAGATAAGAAAGCAAGTGGATGCTGTGATTTAGAAAAATGCTTGCTTTGCAGATGATGAAAATTTGCTTCTTACCATGCTAGTTGATGACAGAGAAAGCATTCAACGATTAGCCTTACACAAAATTTTAGCTGCTTGAAAGCACGGGTATCAAAATTGCTCAATACGATTGTTCAAGATGCCAAAAGTAAACTTTCAAGCTGAACAATTCATCGACTTGATTGATTGGCAGAAGACAGTTTGAATGTAGCCTCCTTTGACTAAAAAAATCAGCGAGCAAGATCTGATGCTCTAAATAGCGAACAGTGATCTGACATATTTATCATTTCCCAAATTTCCATGCCACTCTCAGGCTGTTGAACGAGCGGTACAGTTCTTCAGTGCAGCATCAAGAATAGTTTGTGGCTATGAACGAAGAGAAGGCATTATAAAAATCAAGCTCATGTCACGGAACAAAATGCCAAAAACAAAACCCTAAAAAGGACTTTAATTGCTAATTTCTTCTCAAAATTTCTTTGTAATTGGCAATAAATCTACGGGATTGCAAACATACCGTATAATAACATTTGCTTGTTTTACTGACAAATGTTAGTAGTTTTGAATAAAACCTTTTACTATTATGTAGTACAGTATTTCCAGCGAATGGGTGACTATAGCCAATTATGGGAAAAACAAAAGAAGGTGGGGGCAGACCTAAGTGCTAACTAATGTCGCTAATTTTTCTTCTGGGGGGTTTTTAGGGTCAAAGACAACTTTTTATTACTATTAGACATAGGTGGGCACAAGTCCGTTCATCGTTAATCCGTTAATAGCGAAGCTAACTTTTTCATTAACTCGGTAATTCGTTAAAAACTTTTTTCATGTTAATGGACTAAATTAACTTCCATTAAGTTCTGTTAACTTCCGTTTAAGTCTTTATCGTTAAAGGCGGTGAACCATCCAGCCAATTCCAGTGGTTTACAATAGCTAAAACTGAACTATAATTTTTGATATTTTTTGTTTTAATTTTGGGACTGGGGTTGCAAAGATATTCAACAAATACAAAAAGATATCCCGTCGAAAAAAGTTTTTGGAAACTCTGAGTTTTGTTCTTACCGCCAAAACCACAGTAGGCCTAATGGTTTAGAGAACTGTGGTAGGCCTAATAGTTTAGAGATAGTTAGGCCTAATAGTTTAATAAGATTACAGTAGGCCTAATAGTTTAGAGAACTGTGGTTTTGGCGGGAAGAACAAAACTCAGAGTTTCCAAAAACTTTTTTCGGGGGGACATCTTTTTGTATTTGTAGAATATCTTTGCAAACGCAGCCCCAAATTTAAAACAAAAATTATCAAAAATTATAGCTCAATTTTAGCTATTGTAAACCACCGGAATTGGCTGGATGATTCACCGCCTTTAATGTCTTGCACTATTCATTCATCGTACCGATGCAAGCCAGTTTGCACTGGTACCACTTGTTGCACATTAGCACGAGTTTTGTAGAAGAAGGCGAAGATAGGAGCTCTTTTTTGTGGTAAATAAAAAGCTGCAGCCTTAGGTCTATCAATTATCGCTGTTAGCAATTTCCAAAGATTTTCCGATAGCAGCTTCGTCAGTGCATTTGAACTTATTTTTATTTTGAAATTAGGTTAGATTGTAAAATGTAACTTCCAAAACACAAAAAAACCACAATGGCAGTAAATATTTCCTTGCAGTCAGCTCAACAACATCATTACGTGTTAATAAAAAGAAATGCAAATTCCAGCAAAATATTAACGAATTAACGGACTTTATTAACTTCCGTTAATTGAAGCTGAAAATAACGGATTAACGTTAACGGAGGTGTGAAGTTTGTTAACGGACTAATGGTTAACGAAGCTTTAGTTTTGCATTAACTTGCCGATCTATGCTAATAGACTATAAGAATGTACCTTTTACATCTTTTCCCTACTTTTCGCTTCACCCAAATAAACATAATGCATGATACAATACCTACACTGTTTGTGCAAAGCACACAGCCAAGCTACCTCGATTTGTCGGCAAATGGTTAGCTGCTTAAAACATCGGTGAAAATACTTTTTATCGCCATTGGCATATACTTTTCAGCAAATATCAAGTGCGAAATCTAATATGGAAATAGTATGGAAAATTATATTCCATTCCATTCTTGAAATCTTCCATTCCATTCTGGCATCTTCTATTCTTTGTACTAAAATTTCATTTCCATTCCATACTATGACCTGATTATATACTGTACTTCGTCGTATATTTGATTTTTTCTTGAAAATTTTATTGCAAATACCTGCTTCGATTTGTTTTATTTTTAAATGTATGGTTTAAACGCAGGTACGAAATCACTAACAATAATTTGAAATAACAAAAAACTTTTTTCAAATTATGATATCATCATTGGCTTGTTTCTTATGCTGTAAAAGATTTATTGCTAAACGTGTTTCTGAAAGGTAAAATCTTGAGTCAATTACAGTAAAATATGTCGAAAAGTAGCCGTTGAGATCAAAACCCACTTCACGTTTGTTTCTTTTTTGTGTATTTATTTACTTTTTCCTTAAAGTTATTAAATTAAAGTCTCAGAGTGCATAAAGTTGTAATTATCACATCATCATGCTTTTTCATAGTCGTATTTATTTAACACAAAACAACACACAACACTCGAAAACTGGGAGTTGAATTGCGACAGGAAGCTGCGAGGAGACCTTTCGGTCATAGAGTCGAGCAGCTACCAAAAAACTTAGCGAATCGTGTGTGTAATTTATTAATTAAAATGTAGCAATGAAATGGACTGAGATGCGCCATATTTGGACTACACTATGGCCAGGAAGATAATTAGGGGGGGGATTGGCCCAGGATTGCAAAATTGCAGAGAAAAGTGAGCAAAATTGAGGCATGCCCCCCTCCCCCTTTGCAAGTAGGGCATCAGGCTTTGGGCTCGAAATCACCTGATTTTGGGCAAAAATAGGGACGAAATTTGAGTGAAGACCTTTTTTTTTTTGCTCTTCACTTGAATTTGGGCGAAAAATGAGACAAAATTTGAGAGTGACAATTTCAAATTCTGATCTATGTTCCTCTCAAATTTTCTGAAGTTTCTGGCCCCTCCCCCCCTTTTCAAAATCCTGCGTACGCTACTGACTATGGCGTTCCACAATTTAAGGTTTTTTTTCTCAAATTTGTCTTTTTTAATACACATGAAAAGATAACAACACTTACAAGGAAGAATATTTTTGTATCTGTTTTTGGGTTGGTTATCTTCTTTCTGTGATTCATATGTAGTTTGATGAGAACCAGCCTTTCGAAACTCCTATAAAATACTCTAATGTTATTTCATGCATAAGTGTGAAACCTGATTTTCGTCTACAATACTTGATGCTGTTTAATGTTCATTATTTTATACAATGTTATTCCACTTTTGCAAAATTTTATTATGTTTTGACAACTTTGAACATCAATCTGAGTTAAATGCTATCAGTTATCATAAGTTTTTGCAATGTTCTATTTTTGCGCAGATTTCTATGTTGGTTCAGCTGCTGCAAATTGCTGCGAAGAAGAAAATGTGAAGTATGGTAACATAATATTATGGCCTAATGCAATATTTATGCAGTCCCATCCTTCCTTGAAGTAATTTTGATGTTATACTGGAGAGATAAGAGAGAAGTTTTTACTTTGTAGAAGAAACAGCAGAAAAGGATCGGACTGCAAAAACTCGCAATCGTAAAATTCAATTCCTTGCAGGTAAAAATTCTGCAAGCAAACCTAAACTTTAAATCAAACCTTTATTCTTGCTGTATTACCTCGAAGCATGTAACGAGTTTGCGGAGCCAATCTTCGCGACAATGTGCCCGCAAGCCAAACAGCTCCTCTCGAAGAAATTCGAAGCGTCAGCGAGCCGTTCGCAAAATTGTGTCTGATTTGACCGGCCCTAGATTTGAATAACCACTCGAACTGGCCGATCAAAAGTTTGATTGATTGATTAATCCACATTTATCCTCCAATAACGTGAAAGCGAGGATGGAGTTTTTATTTTGGATGAATCGTTATTGACCGAGTTAACCGTACTCAGGCTTTTTGATTAACGTTTGACTTCTTTCCAACTAAACTTGTTGCTTGCTTGATTTACAAAGCAAAGAAAATTATCGTAAATAGCCTTGTTTAAGGATGCAACAACGTGACCAGGGTGCGGGTTGAGCCAAAATCAAGCGATCAGGGTCGTCGCAGAAACGACGCCGTTATGCTTTCGCCGCACACTGCCGATACTAAGAGGAGAATCTTTGAAGTCTATTTTTAAGTTATACCCTTCGACTTTTCAAAAAAAATGAAAGATAAGACGATTGAAAATTACTATACCGTAGATAAAAGTACACTTCACCGGAACACAATGTTACCCTACCTGATATTCGTCGGAAAATTTCAGTTTTGAATCGGCCGACATTTCTTCAAAATATTTGCTGAATTGCGATAATCTGACTTCACTAAAAGAGAACATTAATTAGGTAAAACTATCAAAAATACTGCTGGTATTATTGTGTATATCAGCGCGTACCGTTATCAGTATATACAGTAAGAGTAGATTTTGCCAATTTGAAAACTTAGCAAAGTTTTTTCGAAATTAGAAAATTTATCAGAATTTATTACACTAAGTTTAACTTACGCTTGAAGTGAAACAGGCAGACAAAATTTAGTAGTTCACGGAGACATCACGTCTTACATTCTTGCAATATTTGACAACATTTTAATCCTGTTTGTACGTCAATTGTTGGTATCGTTTTAAACTCTAGTGGCCCAGGCTGGGCGCAGCCTCACTCGCCAAACTGCGTGTTAAGAAGTCAACCTCACTTTATCATCAGTGTGAAGAGGAGTGGACACAGTCCAAAGAATAATTGTATATACCCGGATTTAAGCTAACCCTACAGGTAATTCTGAAAATTTGAATGTTACTGTACTTTTATGGTTTTTCAGTCGTATCGTAAAAATAAATTTAATTGAAAAAACAGTTTATGACGTTATCCTTTGTCATGCGCTGCAAAATTATGTCATTAAAAAAATGAAAAGCTAAAAAATTTAGGGTGAAGTGCAGTATTAAATACAATTTGTTTTGTACAAAAGTTTTCAATTTTATTTTATACAACAAAAAGCAATTATGTTATTATGCTGCGATAAAAAAATAGTTTTTGGTTTTTTTATACTTACTTTTTTTCTTTGTGATGTGGTATATCATTGATTCGAATATTAGCTTTTGGTGAACGTCTGAAAATAAAACCAATACTACTGTAAAACAGTAACTGATGAAATCGGCACTGCAATACATGCTGGATCTGTTTAATTGTAAAGATGATCTGCCCAAATTATATACAGCTAAACATAAAACACACTTTTAAAATCGAATAATTATTATCATCATCTCATCTTAAAGTTTCTTTAACCAATTCTTTTATATTAATTAGAAAATTAAGCATTGTTTAGCTTCATTTTCTGCTGCATGATAGTCAAAAAAGTTAGTTAAAGAAGTACAGTATAGAAACGTTTCAAAAGTAAATGATTTGACTAGCTAATACTATGAAATACACCTTTGATACTGCAAATTTTAGGTGCTGGAAGAGATTATATAGTGCAAAGAGTGTCTACTCATAAATGGTACGTAGAAGAGAGTTTGATTTTTAGGTTTTTTAAATCAGTAACCCGAAAACTAACATTTACAGTTTTGGAAGAAGGCAATGTTTAGCCTTTAATAAAAGCAGCTCTATCATTTGTGGTATAAAAAAAGACAATTTGGCAGAACGCTTGATCCAAAAACCGAAATTTTAGTACATTTTAACCCTCGGTTAACGTATAGGTTGACAAACAGAGAAGAGAACCTGGAGCCTCATAGAATGATCTTTGGATAAACACGAATGTTTGCGTCCCGCCAAATTGATTTACAAGCATTATGGTTTTCGTTAGATACATTTGTAACGAATGAAGTTTCTAAATTTTAGTTTGGAAGATTTTCAATTTTTTCAAATATTTGTAAATTTTTCTCGCATAAAAAATCTTTCCTGAAATATTTCGGTTCGACCAAAAATTTTTGCTATTCGGAACTTTTTCGAACATTTTGAATTTTCTTTTAAAACTTTTTTAGCTTTGCCGAACATTTTTTTGTTCGCTGCTGACATTTTTTATGCGCAAAAAAAATTGAGATTGGGTTAAAATTTTTGTCAATTATTATAGCCCGAATCTTCGGGAAAATAGTCCATTCGTAAAACTTTACAAAGACTTGTTTGCTGGCAGTCACACTTGGTTTCCCTGTAGTTGGTAGTTAATACAAAAAAAAAGAATGTGGTACTATCTCATTATAGTTTGTTTTACCATGGCTTTGTATACAAATTCACGAATAAGAAGAGACATTTTGCAGTATATGGAAAGAGTCTTGGTAGTATTTTGGAGCATGGCAGAATAACTGGGCACAATAAAATCCATTATGCTTGTCTTCTTAAATTAGATTGACATCTGTATTATTTCATTACAAAGTCTAATCAAAATCATATCTTTCATTATAGTCGCTCTATTACGCCAAAGCGTGTAACAAGTTTGCGGGGTCCATTTGAGCGTCAATGCGCGCGGGCAACACAGCTCCTTTTGAAGAAGTGTTGTAGCATTAGCACCGTTGGCAGCACTGTGGCTGATCTGACCGGCCCGAGATTTGAACCTGAGATCTCGCGTTTCAGAGAAGAACAGTGATTTATTTCTCTTTTTGCTTTACCATATACTTTTCACTTTGCAGGTGATAATCATAAAAGAGCAAAAGTTAAAAAACTGTCATTATTTTGACTCACTATTTTTACAAAACCCAAAAAATATTCATTTTTTTTTAGCATTTTATACGCGACTCAATCATGATTTTAATTTGTATATAGTAATAACAATTGAAACGTTTAAGCTTTAATTATTTTACATTTAGATACAAACCAAAACGCAACTCGTAACTAAGTGAAAAAGGTAATACGGTAACTATAATAATTGTTGGCTACAGTCAAAGACTAATTATTTTCTGAACGAAACATCGTTATTAGCTTAAAGATGTTTTTTTATTCCTATTTATGCACATCTGTAATATGCTTTTACGACCACGAAAACGAAAATTGTTCATTCGGTTTTTATTCAACAACTTTTTACACAGATTTCAGTAGCTACAATTTTGCTTTGAAAACAAAATAAACAAAATCCAAATACGAAACATTTTTGCTGATTAGCATTTTTTCCAAGAAAATAAAATTACAATTTAAAACGAAAAATTATCTCAAACTTTCAAATATATATGAATATAATGTAGCTAAAATTATCTTGTTTTTCCGAAGACCATAGTATGTGGCCCTGCTTTTCAATATTAACAGAAACACAATCTTACGTAGACGAGGAGCCTTTGATCTTTCTTTTTCTTTTGTTGTAATAAATAACACCAACAATGATGATCACTACGACGAGGACTGCAGCCACAGTAACTCCAGCTATTAGTCCAGCTACATATAAAAAACGCAGAGGTATTGAAAATCATGAAACTCTCAGCTCATGCTACCGTAATATAAGCAGTTTTTGCGTGTAAAATCTAGTACACATTTTGCGCTTTTTCTTCAGTTTATTGCAGGCAGTACAGGCAATTCCAGCTATTTAAATACTATATTCGTTAGAAATTCAAAATACGTGATTTGCAGGTGCGCAGTTAAAATTTTATTTTTAAATGACAATAATACTGATCAATAAAATTCAACCTTTACGTGCAAAATCGCAAATATTATTCAAATCCCAAAATTCCATGCTTTGTTTTGACAGAAAATATACGGCAAAAGTATAGTGTTTACAAACGTGACAATGTTGTTTAAAAAAATCTACAAAAAAAAGGAAAAAAAACAAAAAAAAGAGTTAAGTTTTTGTCGTAATATTAGCTGATCTTTCTTTATTGCCTTCAACTTTTTTCGCCTGCTTTAAGCCGAATATTTCGCCAACTTTAAGCCATATCAACTTGAAGAAAAATTTTTAGCGTATTATTTCTGCTGGATTATTGCGTTTAAAGTTACAAAAACCGCATTAATATGCAGAATTGTATTACTATGCCGATTAGTTCAAGCCTGAACCCGGCCCGAAAAAGCCTCTAAAGTGAAACAGACTTTAAACGCGCACACGTTTGTAATTGCTTTTTTCGCTTAAATAACTTTGGTCTGGTGTGACTTATGACGTCATTGTTTAAAATTAAATACGGGCAAAAAACTTTCGACTGAGAAAATTTCCATTATCTTAGCACTCAAATTTTAAGGTCATTTTTGAATAAATTTAACTCTAAGTCATATTAATTTGTAGCAAAAATCTTATTCTAAAAAAATTTTATCACAAAAACCGAGTAAATATGTCCACCGTGTAAAATAAGGTTAATAAACTGAAAGATTACAACAAACTAACGAAGTAGTACGCATACCAAAGTATTGGAACAAAAATAAAAAAATAACAGCAATTTAAATGCGTAATGTATAAATACACTAATACAGTATGAATATCACTTTACTATGAAAGTATACAGCAGTTAACAATAAAGCTACATTGTAGCACATCGTTACACAGAAGCAATGTGATCAATATGAAGGCATTAATTTTGTCTGACGTGACAAGGAGCGTAGCTCTGAAATTCGAAAGTCTTTAAACTTCGAGCCGTTATTTTTCCGAATTGAAAGATCTCAGCGTAGATTTTCAGCCATCTAAGCAGAATGCCTCAGAAAAAACTCCCCAAACAAGTTTTACTTGCCAAAGCAAATCGGAGAAGACCAGTTGGACGACCTAGAACTAGGTGGACCAATTGCATTAAGGATCTTGAATGGAATCGCTTGGGAATTTACCCAAGTAAAATGATGAAAGTGATAGAAGAACGTGAAATGCGGCAGCTTAATCTCCAGCTGCTGCTCGAAACGTGGGCAATGAAGAGAGAAAGACGAAAAAAAAGAAAGAAGGAATTGGAAATTGAAGCATATAGATTCATCTCAAACTTACCTGAAGGTGATCTTACACCAGTCGATACTACATGAAAGCTTTCGTCACTTCTGTCCTCACTATTTTTTGTACTTGTCATGTTGGTGTAAAATGTAAAGTTGTACTCAGTTTTTGGTGTGAGACCGTCAAACTTATACCGCGTTTGACTTTCATCCAGTAACACAACGGACTAAAAAAATAAAAAAGCACAAATTTTGCTACTTGCTGCTTCACTCACTAAATAGGCTATACTTTTAAACAACATCATTTAAAAAAAAAACTATTCTGCTGTGCATCCTCAGTATTTTTTATTGTAAAAAAAAATTCCCCACGTAGTTCTTAAAGTGAATATACAAAGTTTGATGTTATATAATGTAAATTTTGAGAGAGGTTAAGACAAGGATGGTACTCAAGAGATTTCTAAACCGAGAGAGCTAAAATCACTGTCTTGGTGAGTGTAAATCAAATTCAGTTAAGGGCTTCAGAACAAGAGCAATTACACTTTTTTGGTTAATAAAACAAAATTTGTTGTCAGATGAGTTCTTTGAACAAGGACGAAACGCGTCGCGACGGCTAAAATCCATTTAATGTCATTGAATCATTATTCATTTTATTACCCATATATGATGTAGGTTGGCGTTTAGTTAAGAAGCTTGAAGTTCCAATTTAGGCGTTTGGTTTAAACTCATGCAAAGTGACCAAATTTGGCGCAGATGTTTTTTGATGTATACCATTTTGAGTTTTTTAAGGGCGCCAAAAATTTTGACCACTAGGTTCGCTGTTAATCGAAAATTTTTATTAGCCGGCATTGTCCAATTTAAAGTATTTTTAAGTAACTAAAATTGACCGAATTTTGGTCAGTGGCTATTATCCTTATAACAGGGGTCGGCAACTTACGGCCCGCCAAGACATTTTACCCGGCCCGCAACCTTTTCTTTAACCCGGCACGTGACCTTTTTTCTTTGTTCAATGATAGATAAGCTGCTTTTTACCGCCGAAATGATTCTAATCGCCCGTCAAAAACCTTTTTCTTTGGTCTCCGCCACCGATTCGTCCAAAAAAAGGCCTGAATTGCTGGTGAAGACCTTTTTTTTTGGTCTTTGTCATCAATTCGACCGAATAAAGGTCTGAATTTCTGGAGAACACCTTTCTCTTTTGGTCCGCTGGAATGGTGGCGGCCCGCTCGAACCTTGTTAAGACTGAATTGACCCACTAGTTCAAAAGGTTGCCAACCCCTGCCTTATAGTTTGAAGAAATAAAATTTAGTTAAATATTGTTTTACGTTTTTTTTTGGGACGTCATTGGCAATTTCTTCAAGCTTTTGGCAAAAATAGCGATATCTTTTTCAATACCGACATCTTAAACTGCTTAAGTTTGGCAAGCATTTGGTTACGAAATGGCAAGATGCCTAAATCAAAACAGTGACGTCATCACATTGTCTGATAAGGTTTGTTGTTCAACTTGGCTTTCATAAATGTGTAAGAAATTATAAACTAGAGTATTTTTTTTCGAATTGGCGGTAATTTCGATTGCTTTTTGGTTTGGTTAAACCTATACGCATAGTTTAAAAGAGATAAGAGCCTTGGCCCCTTAAAAGCTCTTGGGGGGATATGAGGAAAGGACTGCAAGAGCTGGAATTGCTAATGAAACTAATCTTCTCGGCATCTGGCTGAAAATGCGCCGCAGACATTTACTCCATCTGTTTTGTTTTTCGGACTTCGACTCATAAATCACGTAGGACTCTTATCTCTTATTGGTACACATGATAGTACAAGATTTGGGATGAATGAAACGCATGTGTTGAAGTATTTGCGAGGAAGACATGATCATGAATGGTTTATAATCACTGACCTAGGCAATCTTGTTTCAATTCTCATTCGAATCACGTTGTACTGTCCTTGGCTATTCGTTTAAATAACAAGTTTCTCTGTTAGAGGGTTGATAAACAAAAAATGTAATTAAAACGTTGATTGTTGGTACAGAACTTGAAAATTGCTTTGCTTAAAATATTTATATCTTCGATGCTTTTCGTCTGGCACTTGTTAAAAAAAAAATCGTTAGAATGGACAGCGCAGGAAAAGGAGCGGCTATGTATAGAAAAAACCTGAGCCGTGATTGGCTAGAAAAAGACCAAAGAAAGAGTTTCATTAGAGCACAATCTTTAAACTGTTCACGAATTCAAAAATAATTGTAGCAAAAATAGTTATTTGAGGTTTTAAAAGCCTACCTAGATAACCTAACTAATGAAAAGTGATACGAATTTAATTAAAAAGGCAACTATTTTAGGAGCTTTCATTATCATGAAGTGCATGCAATGTAACTCATTAAATAGTTCATTTTGATGACTTGTTTCCGAGAAAAAATTAACCCGCCGCAAATGGTAGAAGTCCTGCTACTTATAATTCAGTTGAGTTTGCATTATACTGCAACAACCACAACAAAAATTTGTTTCTTAATAAAATGGCGCAATTTTAAAAAGTTGAGTTGAGGAATGCGGCGCATGTAAATAAATTAGTGAAACTCAAATAAATCTCAATAATCACATTGCAAACAGCATCCTAGTATATGTAAAATCCAAAAATCAAGTTACAGCATATTGTAGTTATACATGTTTACCTGCAATCCACCATTGCTGTAAACTTGGATAACAATAAATGCGGCATTACCCTTCAGAGCTGACCATTTCAATTCAATTTCATTTGATTTAGGGTTTCCTACTGTGCTAATGTCTTCTATTGGAGCTGGATCTGCAGCAACGAAAAAAAAATTGCGACAAGTCATTCTAATCAAACCCAAAGAAATCACAGATGAAATGGAAAATAAAATATAACGTACAGCTTCCTTCTTCATTTCACTCATTATTAAAGGAATCTAGTTTCTGTTTTTCTACAGTAGTCGAGTAATTGAGTGAATAGAACGTCTGCTACTGCAACGGTAAACACGGGTTCAATCCCCGGCTGGCTCAAACCAAAGACTAAAAAAGATTGATATTCACAGCTTCCTTGCTTGACATTTAGCTCTAAAAGAGACAGGGTGAAGCCTCCACCGTGTGTGGTAGACAGATAGACGGGAGGCAGCATGACTCGAAGACCGGAAGGTCACTTCACTAGAACAAAATTTCGTGCAGGTTGCAGTCTGAATTTTGCAGCTGCCTTTAATCTGCTGCGATTGTAACTTCTTAGTAGAGTGTAAGTTAGGTTAGTTTGTTTGTTGCATGTGAAGAAGATCATCTCGGTTAATTAAAAAGATTTTGGAAAAAAGTTTCCTGCAACCAGGAGAGACTGTTTAATACTTCTTTTATTTGCAACGACCACACGGATTCTAGTTTTTACAGTTTGATTTGTATATACTACCGATTACATCAAAAGTGCCCACAGTTTTTGAGAAATGGGTCGCATTGGATATTTTTGGGCTTTAGCCTGCGCACGTTTCTCATAAAATGTTTAGACAATTTGTATCCCGAATACAGTAAGTTGTATAAGTTTTGTTTTGTCTTACTAATTTAAAGAACTTTCAAATTTGAGTTAGCCTTTAATAAAACTAAACCTTGTTTTATGTTTCCCTGAAACTTGAAAATCTTTCAATTACATTAACAGAAGAACTTTTTTGACAGAAAAAAAAAAAATTCTGTTAAGTACTCACAACACTGTCACATTCAAGATTAAATATAAACTGCTGCGCGTTTAAGATACAGTACTTCCTCGATTATCCGGTCTAGTCGGGACAGCATTTCTTCAAAACCTGAACGGATAAGTAAAAAAACCGCATAATTGAATTTCTTTATTTAAACCAAAACAACGCAGCAAGAAGCAGATTCGAATGCACCAAAACTTAAACGAGGTTCAACATCAAATAATGTACCGCATTGAGGGATCTCAGTACTTTTTTATTGAAAGCAATGTTCAATCGACAAAACAATTCTTTTGCGTTTAGCCATCTCAAAATCTAGGATTAAATTTTTTTTGACTACAGACACTGTACACTAATAACTTGCAAAAAGTTATTCCACCTCTCTCATTGAAATAGTTCTGAATCTGTCTTGGTACATAAGAGCTTTGTGAGGTTACAATGACAATTAACAAGTCTTGAGCAAAATTGTATGAAAATAACACTTCATTGTTATATCATAAATTATTATCTGACCCAATGGACGGATAATCGAATGCCGGATAAACGAGGTACGGATAATCGAGGAAGTACTGTACATCAGGGGCGACATCTTGGGTAAAGCACCCAGGCCCCTCTGAAAGATTTTTACGCTTTCACGAAAAAAATAGCCGTTTTAATGCCCTTTGAAAACCAAGTTTGCTTTTCTCAGAAATCACTTTAAAGAATCGAATCGCTAATTTATCCCCCCATTCACTATAATAAGTAAGGTCAAAAACACGTTTGAAAGATATTGTGTTTTGGTAAAACTTTTTGAATGGCTTGACTAAAGAGGGAGACAACAAAACTCGCAACGCCTTTACCCCATTAGTTGCAATGATGAACACATCTTGGACCAACTCTACATCTGCTGTGATCTTTTGTTTGGGGTTGCAAACTGCGCGGTGATAAAATTATCAATAATAACCCAAAAATAGTTTTACAGTAGGTTTGCAGTTGATTATACAGTAGAGACCTGTTACTTAGAAAGTTTTTGAAACAAAGCAAACAAATTCTATGAGAGCTTTTGTGATAATTTTCTTATTTCTCTATATTTTCAGTTGTAAAGTGCTGTTTTGAATAACATTTGTATATAACTGGTACAGTATATAACATTTTAAATATTATAATTATCTAAATTATCATCTTAAAACTACTAAATTTTAGCATCTCATGTCCAATATATTACTATTGTAGCACTTGCTTTTGTTTTTTTTTACTTCCTTTTGTTTTTTTGTTTTTTTACGTCAGTTTTTTGTAGCTCGAGTAAAGATGCCACATTTTTTATTATAGCACTCCAGAGTGGCAACAGACTCGAAGACTTCACGGTCCCTCCGCTGTCACTCAGGCGCTGCTTTCTATATACGTCCTCTGTTTGATCTGCTTGTGGTGACCGAGTGAATCTAATTTAATATTTGTCTTTGTGCAATTGTCTGCGGCGTCCGGTAATTGGCACATATTGCTATGGGGAGTACTGCATAATGAACGAATATTGCGAGACAAAAGGAGTTTAACTAATTTGCCTTTGTTCTCGCTTTTCTTTGTTCACTCGCTTTATAATTATGCTGTTGCTTTGCTTTGTCGTCATCATTATTAATTTATTATTATTCTACTGGTGCATAACAAAAGGATTACGTTTTGAGAACCAAATGTTTTTTATTTGTTTATTTTTGTAGTGGTGTCAATGAACAAACTTGAACTTTAAAAATAAAAAAATGATTGAACACTTTCGCAACTTTATTGTTACCAAATACCAACCGCTTTAATTGTCGTACAAAAACTAAGTACTGTATAATTTGAAAAACAATAAAATCAATCTAGTTTTAGGTTTATTTTGTGCAATAAATTTAATTTGAAAATTAGCATTTGCGTGTATAGTATAATTTAGGGTGAGCTTTACTAAAATTTATCTTTTTTTATATACCGTGTCTTGGCCGACAAAACAAAAATTTGTTACTTTCTAATATGATTTTTTTGGCGTTATAAACCAATTCATGTTCACCAAAACTCGATTAAGATATTAATGTTTGGAAAAACCAGTGTCAACAAATTAAAAAAAAACATTGAAAGGAACTTATCGTAAATCACATCGTAAACCGACCCGTAAAAACTTGCTTTAGTGCTTTGGGCAGCTTTGAATTAAACAAAAGTTTGTTTGTTTGCTTGTTTTTTCAAATCCAAATGCTTCAGATTTGCAATAAAATGTTTAAGCTGTTTATGAGTATTATTTGTAAAAGCTACTGTATAAATAAACAAAAACTTAATTGAATGACAAAATAATTTTTATTAATTTCAAAAATTGTTGCTATCGCCAAGAATCAGTTATGATGCAAGATTGCTATTATGATACTGTAGAATTAATACTTTGAAAAATGTAGCTACAAAATTGTTTAATTTGCAAAAAGTTTATCCAGTATTTTTTTATTTTGAAGTATGTGCAGTACGCTTTGCTTATTACTTTTACTTACTTACGGGAAGTTTTTTCCTACCTCGATGACAAAAAAAATTATAAAAATTAAGATTAAAAAGCAACGATATGTCAATATAAAACTTTTCATTATCACAACTTTGCAACACAAGCTGATAGCTATCTTTTTTAAAATTTCATTTAGTTTCAAAATTATTTAATTTTGAAGCAAATTTATGAAGCAATGGTTCAAGTTACACTTTACTATCATAAGTGTTAATGTCATCATGATTAACAGAAATGGCAAACTTGCTTTTAACCTAATTTATTAATAACATCAGTAGCATCCTGCGTAGTGCATATTTTTGTTTAAACCAAAAAAGTTTCTTTACAATTACAGTATTACTAGCAAAATTTGTTTCTGAATTATCTGACCACGACGGGGTCTTTCATGTTTTACAGTGTTTGAATTTCTTATTGTGAGTCTATAATTAACTTTTTTGCTGAAATAAAAATAGTATGTACAATAAAAAAAGCAAATATTGTAAAAAACAAAAAAAGTAACAAAAACTGAATAATATTGCGTGCCCATAGTGACTACACTGCATTTCTTGTTTGCTTAGTTTAATTCAATTTAGCAGCATTTTAATTCAATTCAGGTTCAGTTTGCACGCTTCACCAAATTGTAGCATCTTTTTGTAATGCGCTTTACAAAAATCATTCCTGCTTTACAAAAATTAAACAACTAAAAAAGTTAAAAATTTATCAACTTATAAACGGGTTCGAATTAATCGAAAGTATATAGCAATATTACCGTCGCTTTCTCGAACTATAGATATAGTATAACGATGTATCAAACAATCATCAATCAATCAATCAATTAACCATTCAATCAGACCCAAACAAATAGCCGTACTAAAATCAAGAATTAAAAAGATCCTTTTAATAGCAATTTGCGCTTACTTGTATTGGCAGTTGCAGGTTCCGCTGAGTTTGATCTGTCACCAGAGTTAGTGGTAACGATGATGCTATAGGTATTGCCAGGAACAGCATCAACAAATGCAGTTTCTGCTCCGAAGCCAACGTCCCTTTCAAATGAAATCGAATTACCACTTACATCGAAGGATTCAATCTGCAAACATATTATAAAACCCAGAGTTGGGCATTAATCGTTAATTAGTTAATAACGAAGTTAAGTTTTTAATTAACGAGTTGAAAAGTTAAAAAGCTTTTGTGAGTTAACTTATTAACTATAACTTTCGTTAAACTACTTTAATGTTTACATTAATCCGTTAAATTTCTAGGCTACACCATGCGTCTTAATACCACAATAATAGAAATAAAAAAACAAAAAAAGGCTTCCACTGTGTCTATCTTTATTAGAATAGTAAATAACATAGTAACACAAATCAAAATGAGTAATTTTTATCTCGTATGGAATGGAATCATTTTATTGCGCATCAACTGCAGGTTAATATTGAACTTTTTTAAAAAAATTAACAAATTATATTTTAACTTTAACTTGCGTTACTTTTGTTTTTCAGTTACGGTAACTACTTAACTTTAACTGAGTTAAAAAATTGCTTGAAAATTCTTAGCGAATTAACTCTTAACGAAGTTAACGTTTTTCATTAATTTGACCAACATTGTGAAAAGGTATATTACCACTTAAACAGAGATTTTATTGTCAACTATGTGCGATTTGAAAAACATTACGCAATGCAACTACAGTAAAAGCTCAGCAGCTTGTTTTCATAAAGTGCAGTATACCCTTAACTGTTTTTATCAATTCGATTCGTTATGTTTGTTATTTATTAGGTTAGCATTATAATGAAGAACATCAATATTGGCAAAACAAAACTCAAACAGAAATTCAAGGCATCGCATATTAACGGAGAATGTTTTCAATTATCGCCGTAACTTCTATTCAACAATTATCATGACTTAAAAAATTATCGCAGCCGTTTCTGTTCGTTTTTGCAAATCTGTGATACACATCTTATAGTTCTAGTCTGCGAAGTCCCATGATTTGAATGGCTGCTGTGAAAGCGTCGTAATATCAGCAGATTATAGCTTGCTCGGGTGAGTAAATCGTTGAACAGCAAAAAAATTGCAAGACAGAATTAGCTTTGAAGTTTGAGTTTTAACTGCTGCGACAGAAATGTCGCAATGCAAGCAGCTCGCAAGGGAAGTTTTTACACATGAAAAAGTTTGTACGCCAAAATTTATACTGCATTTGACAATTTGTGACCAAAATTATGGCTCAGAGCGCCTTAATGGCTGATTATTGCGTGAGCAATACCGCGACCCGAGTTCGATTACGGCTGCAGGCCACCTGCTTCGACACATATGCGGGTAGCTGGAGACTCGAAGAGCGCGAGCTCACTTCCCAGTCACCCTCATCTCTCCGTTCTCATTAAGTTTGTTGAGTTGTAAATCCTCGGTTAATTTATTTATAATTTATAAGGAGTGAATATAATAGTTTGTGGATTAAAAACGGAGTGTTTATGAGCAAAAAAGCGTTATAAGCGATGCTGTCATTGACGAAATAAAACGTACATGTAATTAATATTGAAATTGTCTCGCGGCCAACCATGTAGGTAAAGTAACGTAATATGGACAAAACCGTCACTGGCAAGATCCGTTGTAATTAAAAAAAAAACACTCTGTATATCCAGTAGCACTTGACTGCGAGACTTGGCACAAATGCGCCTTGAAAGGGATTGTAAAACGGCTCTATGCAAACTCTCTGCGAAAAATCAGCTTTTTTATAGGAAAAAAACTGCATTCTACACAGTACATTAAAAATAGCTCAACGTAAAATGCAAAAGATATTCTTTGTTCTAAAGACTTGTGTTTCGTCCTGGCTAATTTTGTGACGTAATAGCTTGCCGCGTAAAATTTGCTTCCAAGTGTTGTTTTGCCCAAAATCATAGCTTTTCTTATTTTTTTTGTATATAAATTGGTTAAACCGGAATGAACCCTTTGATGGACAGCATTTTAAAAGATTATTGTTTTGCGTTAAATTTAGGGTTCTCTGAGTCATTTGTTTTTTGCCGCGGTTTTTTTTTTATATTGAAAATCTATCATTTTGAAGTTAACAGTTTTAGCTAAGGTTGAGCATGTAGATCTGAGTTTTCGAAATTTAGAAATTATTAAGTTATTATTTGAGTTTCAATTGTAATCGTAGAATTTGACAGTACAGTTTGATTGACGTATTTCTCAAAAATTGACATTTAGTGACCTTTTTCTAAATTACTTTTTTATTACTAAATTAATGATTGTTTTATACCATTTTATTATTTTGCGCTAACTTTGCTTTTTTTAAATTCTATTTGAATAAGTCTATTTGAATAAGAACGATAAGGTAATTAGTTTAATTTTAGATAGAAAATAGATAGAAATAGCCTGAATAGATGCATGATTGATCGATTATAGTCAAGTGATAATAAAGCCAGAAGACTTCGAAGATCGAGAAGACTTTGGTTACTGTCGCTTTTGAAAAGAAAATTCTTGAAAAGCTACATTGCAAAATGTTTATCATATACTGTTAGTACAGTATTTTAGCTATGCTTCATGTAAGAAAGTGCCCAATAAGACAGTTGCTGATAGTAATTTTTTTGCGTAAAACGTCAAAATAGTACAAAAGCGCAACATAAGTAAAGTAATGTAAACGCGGTAACGAATAAAATTTTTTGTAAGTTATGTATTGAAGGGTTTACCCACACTTCACCACGCGATATTTCACCACGAGACTGTTAATCACGAATTTAGACACTTAAGAGCGTGCTAAAGTGTCTCTGTGATAAAATTTTACAGTGATTAAACGTCTGTGTGATCGCATGTCTAGTGCTAACCCTAACCCTAACCCATTGATTAAATGTCCGTGATTAACAGCCGGGTGAATAAATGGTAGATGATGAAATGTCTGTACACCGTATTGAAGGGCTTAGAGCCGAATAATCTCGTAGTCTATCCCAAACGGCAATTGTTTTGAGCAAACTGCAGTTAAAGTATTTTCGATCGCTAAAAATCCTGGAACATATAAAGTCAAGTGCCTCTACTTATTATTGACCTTGATTGTGTACAAGTGATGCAAAGATTTAATTTGAGAAATACTAACAATACTGTGTAAGGTATTAATGCATTATCAGTGTTGCATAAAATTGGGGTTAGATCATTGTAGTACAAACATTTTCGGCATTTTGCTTGGCGAATGCGTTGATGATAGGCGTAGCCAACAGAAGGGCCCAGTAGGCCCGGCGCCCAAAATTGAAATGCCATCAATAATAAAAATGCGACAAAAAAGCTTACTGTATATTCAATTTCAGTTTCTTTTTGCATTTGCACGCACAACAATACACGCGTACTACAATAATGAAGAATAATATTGACGACAAGGGTCCCGGGTTCCTTCATTTCAATTTTTACCAATTAATTTAAATGTAAAACCCGGGTAAAATTAAGGGTTTTTGTCCAAAAAGTTGCCACCTCAGGCTTTAATGTAACGTTTTTATGGACGTATGCAACAAACTGGGCCGGATTTACCATATAGCACTGTGCCGGTAGCCCCTCGCTCAGATGGTAAGACTTTTTCTTTGTCTTATCCTTTTTTGGCAGAAATATGTTACAAAAATCTTCAATGCACCAGGGGTCCCACTTAAATATCAATCCGGCACGGGCGAAAACATGGTTGGTAGGCATAACCATGTATTGTACCATTTTTCAATAACGTACAATTCACCTCCACTTTGCCAGTTTTTACGCGACAAAAAGCTTTAAAAAAAATTTAGCTATGGGAAATGCTTATTCAACAAATTATTGAAATTGATTGTGGGGGCCTTAGCCCCCTGGCAGTACATGTACAGTAGGGTGGTCCCTAAATACATAGCAAAAATTAAACAATAAAAATTATTATGGGAACCAAAGTAAATGTGTTCCTTTTTGGCTAAAACCATCGCGTGTGAAAAATCTTTGAGATTAAAAAACAGTTAGAGGTTGCACAAAGGCAGTAAAGTTTTTCATAAATACCCAATTTTGCAAAAATAAGAGCTTTGCTGTTTGCAGAGTGTTAGCTGTTCAAAAGCAGTAATATTATGGGTGTAACCCAACTTATTGTATATTGCCAAGTAAGATGTGTACTGTCTTTATTCTCACTTAGCAAAAATCATGCCAATGGTATGCTTTGAGGCGAATTGCATGTGGAACTGAAGCTGATCTTTATCACATTTTTTAATTAACCAGGCGTATTCCTATATGAGTGCCACTGCCTCTCTGCGGTTGCATGCGGGACTTGGATTTTTTGAACCAACTGTCTGCCTGCCACCAAAAAGCCTGATAATTTACTCCAAGAAGCAAAGTCAATTGATAGAAATTTTTGATGAATTTTTATTTTTTGGAAAAATCCAATTAATTGCGTTTAATCAGCAAACCACTTTATCCAATTGTTGTTTCTTACATGGCACGCTTAGTAAAGTTTTTATTTTTGTAAAGAGCTGCAAACAGTACTTAAATTGTAGGGGGGACGCGGGGGGATGAGTCCCCCCGTCGAGATTTAGCGTCCTCCCATCGAGATTCAGCGTCCCCCATCGGGGTTTGAGCGCTGGTTAAACAGACGAAAAAGAGCCTGGCAGCACGAATAAACCCCACAAATTCCGGCCGAATTTAGTCCCAAAATGCGGTGAAGACCTTTTATTTTTTTGGTCTTTTCTTGATTTCGGGGACAAAAACTTTTCAATTTTAGGTGAAGACCTCTTTCTTTTTTTTTTGGTCTTTTCTCGATTTCAGGGACGGAAAGACATAATACCACTAAAGCAGTTTTGCATTCCGAATGCGTTTGGTCAAGGCTGCAAAAGCATCCCCCCATGCAAAATTTTACAGTTTAAGTACTGGCTGCAATCATTCGTCACTTCATGCCATCATGCACCTCTAGTTCAAAAATACCTAAGCCACAAGTTTTTTAGACGTGCAACAAAGCCGATTAGAGAATCTTTTCATTACGGTTGCCCAATTCTCTTGTCAATGTGATTTTGCCACGTTTTTTGTAAGTCCAATATATTTTCTACATTTTGGCAAGTTTAGTGCAGATACAAACAATGACGCTTTGGTCTATGCTTGCCATAATCAGTTTACCATGCAGTTTTGGCGTGTGGTAAACTGATTGTGGCCAGCATAAGTTAGGGGCAGAGGTGGAGTCCTCGAGGATGAAATTGAAAGTCCTTGGCCTCGAAGTCTGCAAGTCCTCGAAAATGCCTTGTCCTCGGCTCGAGGAGAGCACTATTTTTTGATTTTGGAGCGAAGACCTTTTTTTGGAGATCACTTCCGCGGTGTGTCCTTGGTACTTGGCCTTGGCCTCGAGCATTCCTGTCCTTGGCTTCGATAGGGTCTGTCCGTGGAAGGGCTGTGCTTGGCCTTGGACTCGGATTTTTTTCGTGTCCTTGGCCTTGAGCTTTGTGCATATCCTCGACTCCACCTCTGGTTAGGGTCGCCATAAGCAGTTCTGGCGCCCTTAACCAGTTTCTGTTTTTGTTCAAGTTTTGCTTTAGTGGAGATGCAAGCACCAGATTCTTACTTTTAGTGTTTGAGACATTCACGTCAAAAAATTATTACCCTGTAGCAAAAACTTTCTAAGCCTTTCCCCATTCTTTTAATGCTTAAACAATGCCAATTGCTTGAGACTAACTGGTCCCATTAGGAATTGGGGCAATCTTAAGCAGCTGTTTTATGCAGATGCCAGAGGTGATGAGAGGCAGGTGATCGACTAGTGAGAATAAATTTGAATAAGATTAAAATTAATTCAAGTTATTAATCGAAACTTAACAAAGAAGAATATGTTCAGAATATTACGGGCTTTCATTTTTTCAAATTTCTTAAGATAATCTTTCAAATTCTTTGCTCAGTTTATTATTTTGGACTTGCCAGTTGCCACTCTTATATCCCCTGTTTCCATTGATTCTATTCTCTAACATTCTCTTTTGAGCCAGAAGAAAATTTTGGTACCTTTGTCATGAGGTCTATGGATTGAAGCATTTGTACTGTTCACATCAAAGTAATCTTTCTGGTCATCTTTTTTGTTACTTGTGGTAGCCTTAAAGATTCGCTTAGTATTTTAACAAGTTTAATTAGTGAATGAAGCTTCGAAATTTATCCAGAAATTAATACTTGGCAACTTAAATGATTGCAGTCAAACTTATTGAAGCAAACAACTTCCGAATACAGGAGAAGACATATAGAAAATATATGACGTATAATTGACTTGTACTCTGTCTTCCCAGTTTCTACAATGCCCAATTGGCATGGGCCCCCATTTAACGGTACAAGAAGTTCAGTTAAAATTTAGAAATTAAAAAAAAAACACTTTAGGCTGTTTCCCTCTCATGGATTTGTCACGTGGGGTGGAAACTAAACAAGAACAGTAAAAGACCTCTGTACACAACCAAGGTTTCCCCCTCCTCGCACCAGAACGAAGGTTACATTTGTTAGAACCGGTCTGATAGGGCCGTGCTCGTCTCGTGACGTATAGTATTGTATATACAGTAGCATATGACTAATCTTCAAATTTTCACTGTTCATGTGCAACCTGTAAACTTTAATTTTTCTCCGAGATATTTTGCATGTACAGTTTTTTATCGAAAACGAACAAATTTAACCCGGTTCCCGTATAGATTTCCAAAATTTTGAAATAAGGACCACCCTAATCTACAGCGTACACTTACTGCTGGTTAGTTTCACTCACAAAACAAAATTCTCTAAGGAAAATCTTCCAATGGGGTATTATTTACAGCTAAAATATTTGTGATGTCCTTACTTTGTTTGGAAGGAGCCTGTGGTACCAAACTGAAACCGTGTTGAGTCTTCAACTTTAAATATTTAACCCACAGCAGAAAAAATTTTTTGCTTTACAAATAGATCATTTTTGTTTAGTCAAAATAACATCCCGAAATTTCTTAAAGTTGCTGTTGAGCTTCTCTATGAGTGACAAAATTTTTCACAAAAGATACACAATCTTCCTGCGCAGCCTAAATCGAGACCTTAAAAGCATTAAATAGAATAATCACAAGTTTTCCAAATCTTTTATTCTAGGCCAAATGGCAACTCAATCTCGACATAAATTCACTGCAACTATGAGTATAACTGACGCAGCATGTTCATATAATAACTTTAAACAATGGAATGGGTTTTCCTGTCCCACCATAAAGTGCTTGAATAATAATCAAAACCAAATATGTGCTTGTTTTTAAAAGCTTGTGTTTAGCCGTCATGAAATAGATAATTTATTGCTTATCGCGATCATGGTAAAATTAAAAGCAATGATTTCAAATCCAAAATTTCGCATTTTTTTACAGCTTCATGTAACAAAACTATTAAAATCTAACTTATCAAAATATTTGTTGAAGTTTATAGTAGGCCACAGTGGACACCGTAGCTTCGTAGGCATAATACGACACATAGTTGGCTTATTATGGCACAGTAGGCATAGTATAACATAGCTCGGCATATTAGACCTACAAAGCATAGCTTTTCTATGAACTATCACCGTAACGAGGTGGAAAAGTCTATGTGCCTCAATGACCCACAGAGCTGTACTGGCTGGAGATTCAATTCTCCTGATAGGGTTACCTGTGCCAGATAGGTCTAATGGTAGAAGCGAGACGAAGTATAGTTCAAACCAAACAAGTTGGAAAAACTTTAAACCTGGGATGGTTATGCCCATCAGCTGTGGTAAGCTTATAATCTAGGAGAAGGACAACTCTGATATAAAACCTCTCCGCAGTTAGATTAAACCGCAAAACAAATCATGATGAGTACAAATAATGAAAATTACATCAACGACGTTAACCTTCACAAGTGGAATCTCGTCCGGCAGGGGAGCGCCTAGGGACTCCCAGGTCGTCATTCAGCGAAACCCCTATGGCGTTCGAGTCTTAGGCAGAGGGGCTCGTTCGAAAAATAAGCGACAATCTCCACCAGCCAGCCCTAGTGGCAACTCCACCAATGTGCCCGCTACACGTTTGTAGAGGCGAATGGAGGCAGCGCAGAGTATTCGAACTCGAGATAATGTCGCACACTCACGGGTCAACCATCAACAACTGCTTTTGGGCAATTGGAACATTCTCATTCTCACAGAAAAAGAGCTAGAATTGATTGAGCAAGCAAAGCGGTATCATCTCGATATTATCGGAGTTTCTTCAACCAAACGACGTGGCTCTGGAACTGTGGATCTGGATGGCGGATGGAAACTCTTCTATTCTGGTGCTGATCCTAGTATGTCTGCTCAAGCGGGTATGGGGATTCTCACAAGCCCCCGTTTGTCAGACTGTGTGTCAGATTGGATTCCTTTGGGATTACGGGTCTGTATGTCGAAGCTAAAAGTATTGGATCGGTCATTGTGCCTATTGCAGGTATATGCCCCCAATGCCACGAGTGAATATCAGACTTTTGTGGATGAAGTAAATGATGCTCTTCTACGAGTATCAGCTACTGAATCTACAGTCCTTATGGGGGACTTTAACGCACATGTCGTAACAGACACAGATACGTGGAAGGGTATGATCGGAAAACATGGAGTCCTTGGACTGAATAAGAACAGAAGATATTTATTGCAGCTCTGTTGCAGCAACGGACTCCGCATCATGAATACCTTTTTCCAGCACAGAGAGGTTCACAAGTATACATGGTATCGACCTAATATGGATCAAAAATCTTCGATAGGTTTTTGCATAGTTTCGTCAGATTTGTTTTCTGATGTGCTGGACGTTCGAGTGAAGCGAGGTGCTGAATTGTCAACTGATCACCATCCGGTTGTATGTTCCTTACGACTTTCGAAACGTTGGCCAAAAAGGAGATCCAACAGATCGTCTGTGATCTACCGGATCAAATGGGAGACTTTGGAGGACAAAAAAGTAAGAAAACAGTTTGCATCCAGTATATCATTTAAGTTCAGACAACTTCCTGATGTACACGAGGGCATCGAGAAGGAATGGCTGCTGTTCAGATCAGCAATCATTTTATCAGCTGCTGAAAGTTGTGGGCGAAAACGGCTTAGAGTGGCGGACGATAGAGAGAAAAGAACACCTTGGTGGAACCAAGAGGTTAAAGAAGCTATTCGAGCAAAGAAAGATGCGTTCAAGGCCTGGCTACAGAATAGATCGTCAACTGATTCGCAATCCCGGTACACTGAGGTGCAAATAACGGCAACTTCGGCAGTAAAGAAATCCAAGGAGAAGTCATGGGAAGAGTTTGGTCGTCGGTTGGATTCCAACTTTTTTTCGGCAAACAAAGTATTTTGGCAGACCATCCGCCGTTTACGGGGCAAAAGATCGAGTGTCACGTATTCCATCAAGGATTCTGCAGGTAAAACTCTAACGGATGAGAATGAAATCCTTTCACGATGGAGATAATACTTTGAAGATCTTTTAAATCCTGTAAAGGCATCGACTCGTGACACACACAAAGTGACACATCTAGGGGAAGAGGAAGTTTTCACTGCTGCAGAAGTGGCAACTGCAATTAAAGGGATAAAATCTGGAAAAGCTGCTGGTGAAGATGAAATCAGACCCGAGTTGTTAAAAGCGCTGCCTGGAGAAGGAATTCTCTGGTTAACGCAAGTGTGTCAAGTTGCATGGAAGTTTGGCAAAACTCCCAGAGATTGGCAAACAGGTGTGATTATTCCGATATTCAAGAAAGGAGATCGCAAGCAATGTACAAACTACAGAGGGATATCACTCCTCAGTTTGCCAGGAAAAGTATATGCCAAATGCTTTGAAAGGAAATGCCGAGAAATAGTGGAATCAAAACTGGAAGATGGTTAGTGCGGTTTTCGTTCGGGTCGCAGCACCACGGACCAAATCTTAACTCTGAAGCAAATCTTCGAGAAATCTTGGGAGTATGGCAAAGATCTCTTTGCATGCTTTGTCGATCTTGAAAAAGCACATGACCGAGTTCTTCGGGATAAACTTTGGAAGGTTTTGCGGGAGTATGGCGTTAATGGTCAATTGTTGCGCGCCATTAAGTCATTCTACTGCTGACCGGAGGTTTGTGTTTGGGTAAATGGCAAGCAATCAAAGCCGTTCCATGTGGGCGTTGAACTCCGGCAAGGGTGCGTTTTGTCACCTCTCCTTCTCATTGTTTACATGAATTGGATCGACAAATGCAGCCAAGCTGATGAGTGTGCCACGATTGGAAATTGCAAAATCAGTCCTCTGCTATTCGCAGATGATTTGGTTCTGTTTTTTTCCACAGAATCTGGTTTCCAGCGCGCATTAAATAGCTTTGCAGATGCATGCAACACCGCCGGAATGAAAATAAGCACGGCCAAAACTGAGGTACTTCATCTTTCAAGATACCCTGATCAGTGCGTATTACAAGTGAATGGAGCGACACTAAAGCAGGTAGAGAAGTTCAAGTATCTAGGGGTTGCATTTACGAGTGACGGAAGGCAAGACGAAGAACTGGATACCCGAATTGGCAAGGCTAGTGCAGTAATGCGAGCTTTGCACTACTCGGTTGTCATGAAACGAGAATTGTCGAAAAAGGCAAAGCTCTCAATTTTCAAAGCAGTTTTTGTCCCCATTCTCACTTATGGTCATGAATCTTGGGTAATAACCAAAAGAATGCGATCACAAGTGCAAGCGTGCGAAATGAGGCTTTTACGAAAAATTGAAGAAGTTACACTGTTTAACAAGGTGCGTAGCTCTGAAATTCGAAAATCTCTTAACATCGAGCCGTTACTTCTCCAAATTGAAAGATCTCAACTTAGATGGTTTGGCCATGTAAGCAGAATGCCTCAGGAAAGACTCCCCAAACAAGCTTTACATGCCAAAGCAAATGGGAGAAGACCAGTTGGACAACCTAATACAAGATGGACCGATTACATTGAGGATCTTGGATGGAACCGCTTGGGACTTCATCCAAGCGAAATGATGGAGGTGATGGAAGATCGTGAGGTGTGGCGGCTTAATCTCGAGCTACTGCCCCGGCAACCCTCACGGAAAAGCGGGTAATGAAGAAAGAAGAAAATTTGTTAAAGAAAAAAACCTGAAAAAGAAATTTATAAGCTCAATAGCTCATACCTTTATATAATCTCCAACACTCATAAGCTTTCTCCAATTGACCTTTATACTGTAGGTTGAGTTGTCTGGATTTTTTTCTGCTGTAAGGCCTTTCACGCTCTCCGGTTCTGCAATAATTTTGATGTTTATAGACTAAATCACGATAATACGTCAATTTTTTTTTTGTCAAATAAAATAAAAATAAAAATCAAAGTTTGAAGCCAGCATTCTCAATTCTAAATGTAAATAAATAATTTATTGCCAATAAATTTGATTTTTTCTACTTTAATATGGAGTACTGTACTTTCTACAAAATCTTTCTTTTTTTTACAGTTTTTCTTCTTCACAAAAAATGTATTGAAATAATTTGAATTTCAAAATTATAGCTTAATCAATCAGTAGACTTTTGAAAGTTCAATAATTTTTAACAGTAAATTTATTTTTTGCGTTCAAATAATTTTCTTCTATCATTAAGATATTCAGCTTAAAATGATGTAATTATGCTATGGTAGTGGAGTTATGGCGATATGGCTTCCGGGTAAATCCCGAGAACCATTTTAAAGTCATTGAAAATTAATTTTGATCCTTACTTATTTTTGACTAGGACAATTGGTATATTATTTGACAAATACCAGTACATTCTGTATTTTTAAATTTTACGTATCATTGACACTTTCGATAGTGTGCTGAGTGGAGTTTAAATTTAACCGATTCAAAAAAGTGCTCGACAGCGTAGGCCAAAGTGAATATTATTTATAACACATTACTTGTCAATTAAGAAATTAAACTCTACAGTTTGTTTCGCCCCTAATCGAGATAATCAGGGATGTCGGCCAAAAGCAACGCAAAGTTTAAAATCTAAAATTTAAAATCTAAACTCCGGGGCTAAAACTTATTTTCCCGTTCCGGTACTGGGGCTATACTTGGCTCCTGGTAGGGCTAAAGAAAACCTAACTAGCAGAGAAAAACTGGCACCCCTATATTCCAAAAGTCAAATGTTTCTATCTGCAGCTATGATTTTGAAACAGCACTGTTAGTCTTTTTATGCTCTTACTATTCCTAGGTTAAATAAGTTTTTGTTATCTTAGTTCCGGTGCCGAGTCTTACGCTCAACTCTCAGGTGGTTTAGACAATTTTATGGAGGGCCAGTTTTTCTCTGTTAGTTTGGTGTTTGTTGGGTCGCCAGGAGCCGGCTATGGCCACGATACCGGAACGAGGAGCAACTTTCAGCCTATGGTATTAGATGTTAAGTTTTGGGTCTTTTTGCCATCTCTGCTTTTCATTGTTCACATGAATTGGATCGACAAAATTAATGCAGCCAAGCTGATGAATGTGCCACAATTGAAAATTGCAAAATCAGTCCTCTGCTATTCGCTGATGATTTGATTCTGCTTTCTTCCACAGAATCTGGCCTCCATCGCGCATTAAATAGCTTTGCAGATGCACGTGTCTCTGCCGGAATGAAAATATGCTCGGCCAAAACTGAGGTACTTCATTTTTCAAGAAACCCTGATCAGTGCGTGTTGCAAGTAAATGGATCAACACTGAAGCAGATAGAGAAGTTCAAGTATCTTAAGGTTGCATTCACGAGTGACGGAAGGCAAGACGAAGAACTGGACACCCGAATTTGCAAAGTCGGTGCAGTACTGCGAGCTTTGCACTATTAGGTTGCCATGAAACAAGAATTTCAAAAACGGCAAAGCTCTCAATTTTCAAAACAGTTTTTGTCCCCATTTTCACATATATTATGGGGCTTTTACGAAGAATCGAAGGAGTTACATTATTTATCAAAGTGCGTAGCTTTGATATTCGAAAACCTTAAAAAATCGAGCCTTTACTTCTCCGAATTGCAATATCTCAGCGTAGATGGTTAGGGCATGCGAGAAGAAAGCCTCATAAAAAAAGATTCCCCAATCAAGCTTTACCTTCCAAAGCAAATGAGAAAAGACCAGTTGGATTGTCTAGAACTAGCTATACCACTTACATTAAAATTTTTGGATGGTATCGCTTGGGACTTCACCCAGGCAAAATGATGAATGTGATGGAAGACCGTAAAGTGTGGCGGATTAACCTCAAGCGCTGCCCCCGCAGCCTTCATAGAAAAGCGAACAATAAAGAAAAAAGAAGAAACTTTGCGTCGCTTTTGGCAGACACCGCTGATGATCACAATTACGGGTGAAACAGACTGCATAGAAATTTAAATTTTTAATTGACGTGTACTGTGTTATGTTATTGATAGAGTGCTTCCGACAAGTTGAAATCTATTAAATCAGAACATTAAAAACCTGAAAAGCAGTCAAAACAAAAGAGAATCACTTTAAACTCCACAAGTTACAACACATTTTTGTCATGATTGGCTAACAATAAAAAATCAGCCTAGTATTGCAGCGGTTTCAAGGGATATCATCTTTTGTCAGCTAGGCTTGATAAGTAGACTTATCAAGCCTTAAATGTGTGCTGTACCGCATTTTGGCAACTAGCGTTAGTGTGCTTGTACAAACTGTAGTAGATTGATGCTTTTTGCCATAAGCCCAATTAATTAGTCTCAACCACGATCAAACTATTTATACAAATACTGTACATAATAGGAAAAAAAACATATTGAGGATGTCTTATTTAATTTCGATTATCGCATTTAATCACTATTATTCAATTTTAAATGACTACCTGGCATAGATTTTGAGATTTGCAGTTTAGGTATAGTAGGCTAGTTTTCTTTTTTTTTCTAATTTTAAGTTTAGAATTGAAACAGTGAAAAATTTTTAACGAGCTTGATTTTTGGAAAAAAAACTTAACGGCGTTACATATTTTTGTACGTGTTTTTTCTGTAGCTTTCTGCTAAAAAATTCTTAATAAGGAAATCTCTTATTTTTCCTGGATATTGTTGTATTTTCAAACCAACTTACTCGCTCTATGAGTAGTTGCATCGCTTTTGATGCCCGCAGAGTTTCTCGCAGTTATAGTTATAGCATATAGCTCTCCTTCGCGTAATGTGGATTTGGTAAACTCGTAAGATTCCTTCTTTTCTTTATGAGGTACAAAATCGTTTGAAAGTTTTGTACCATCCGAACTAGCTTGGTATGAAATTTCATATCCTTCTATTACTTCTCCGTCAATTGCAGGCTTGCTCCAGTACAAGACAACTTCTTTCGTAGGATCATTCCCGTCCACACCATTTTTAACGTCAGGCTCATTGGGACCTACAAACACATAATACCTATTGTGCATAATTGAATATTGTGTTTGAAGCAAAAAAGAAATAAAAATGTAATTTTTAATAACTCATAACAACCGGCCAGCTGGTCGAGCGGCAACCCGTTCGTCTCTGAAGTGGGAGGTCTGAGGTTCAAATCTCGGACCGGTCAAATTGAACACATTGTTGCCAAACCACTTGCCACCGCTGCGATATTTCTTCGAAAGAAGCTGTGTTGCCTGGGCGCAATGACACGAAAATGCGCCACGCAAACTCGTTACACGCTTCGGCGCAATACAGCTAGTATAATGAAAGATTTGATAACCCACAGCAAAACTAAAGCCATGTAATCAAACTCTTACAACGCAACATATTTAGACTGCGATGAAGAGAGGGTTTAATATTGCTTCCTACTTGGACAGCTGACCTTACTCACAAATTACATTAATGCAGCTAGTGTTAACTCAATTAGATGGTGCGTTCTTCATATTGAATAAGTTTGCTGCGTAAGCGTATGTCAAAAAAAAAAAAAATAAATAAAGAATTTAAATACACAGTATTAATGAATAATTTATCAAAACCTGTTGTTTTTTTTTGATGAAGTTGTGCTGTTATTTTTTTTTAATTTTGGGAATGAGTTAAATGGATCCTAATAAACAAAGGTTTGGGTGATGAATATCTTTTGCAACAGGTATCGCAGCATATTGGATGATGCATATGCGCAAATACAAAGATAATAGTTTTATAGATTTTCCCACGGCCAAATTGAGTGGTGAATGTAGACATTTGATAGCAAACAGTCTATTGTCCCAAGCATTAATTATGCACCATTTCCGCTAGAAACGAAGACTTTAGGGTGGTTTTGATTGGTATGCTTGAAAAAACGTTTTCTCGCCATAGGCTGGCTATTTTTGCCTCAATGTTAAATTGCAAGCTTTGTGCAGTTGTTAATCAAAAGAAGTTAGAAAATGGGACGCAGCCTTTTCATGGAATTACGACTCAATGGCGGCAAGTTCAAAGACTTTTTGTAGCCAGCTCTATCGCTTATTAAAGGTGCGTTTAAACTGAAACAAACACACTGCAAAGCAACTTTTGGGTAGTAACCTTTATGAGTGACGTCATTGATTGTAAAGGTGTCTGCAACATTGCTGATGTATTGATTATAGGTTGCTTTACGTCCCGTCTGCGCAGAACTTAACTGATAAAAATTAGACGAATTTTAACCAACCGAGAAAGCAACTTAAACTTATACAATGATTTTCAGTCTATAATTTTCAACCGCCAGAAGCGTTTTGATTAGTTATTACAATATTGTCAACCTGAAGCAAATAAATTTGACTGTAAAGTTTGATGTCAAATAGAGATCAATTATTCTGTTTAAATACAATTGGCAATGATCGGGGCTTAAAATGGCCAAAAAATCACCAAGAAGTTTTTATAGTTTATACATGGTTACTAAATTATTGGTAATTTAAATTAATCGAATTCTGACCATCAAGTAACATCAACGTTTTAAGTTTTGATTTGCAAAAAATCTGTACAAATAACAAGGAATTTAGCTATTGCAAGTATGTTATGCACTACCACAATATTGTTTCGGCCATATGCTATCGATAATATTAGCATATTTTTTTTGTAATGCTATTGATTGCACAATTAAACCAGCATACTTGTTGGTGATGAAGTGAAATTTGAAAACGTTTTTGCGTCGCCGCCAACATTCATACTAAGGACACTGAATGTGTACAAAGTACTTCCTATTAAGTTGCCAACTGTAGCTTCATTTGTATTCACAGTTTTATTGGTTAAACTATCTGCAGCTGGCGGGTCCCATTTGATGACATAATCTCGATGTGCGTTTCCTTCATCTACTTCTATCCATTTTAACGTTACTGACGAGGAAGTTGCCGATGTACTGTTTGGTGGGTTTGCTGGGGATGGCTCTGAAATATGAAACATGATTTGATTTGATTCTTGTTAAGTTTTGTCGGTTGCAATCTGTTTTGAACAAAGCTTCTGCACCTTTTAGGTTTAGCCAGGTATCTGCTTGCACAATGTATCTTTGTACAGTACCAGTGGTAGCACCAAACGTTTCGGTTTGCAAAGTCAGCTTGTGGCAACTGATTTCTCTACCATATTTGGCGTCGAATAGAATGCACGTAAACAATTTCACACGCTCGTCACTCGCACAACGCGAGCATCGAAAGCGAAGTTTGACTTCAAAAATTTAATAGCAGCCAGTCCAGCAAGCATCCATACAATGTGGCGATCTCTGACTTATATATGATTCAAGAAAATAGAAGACATAGTAAAGTCACAATCAGGATCAGCCTCTGTTTGCGAGAAAAAATGTCTACCGATGGAATTCAGACATAAAGGTCTAACGCATGTCCTGCGTTGAAAGACCGCCGAGACTTCAAAACTGGTCTCTAGCTGTTGAGAACATAGGTTCGAATCCCATCCGTAGTCATTTTTCTGATGACCAGAGGCTAATCCAGAATATGACTTTGTGTCTTTTATTTTTCCATACCACTTAATTTTCATTCAATTTTTGTGCGACGTACGTTTCCAGCAATACAGTTAAAAAGCATCTTCCATTTGCAATAATATAAACAAAAAAATTGCTGCAATTGTTCTGAATTGTTTTCTTATTATTATTTCGACAACGCCCAAGACAATAACTGTTTTGTTTCTGGTTTTATTCACATTTAATGAACCAATTTTCCAATCTATTACTATAAATGCATGAAGCCCATTATGCATAGTATTGTAAGCTGTAGAATGCTACGAATCCGCAGTTTACTTTTCAAGGCTCGTAAGTTAGATTGCGTCAGTTTCATTCATAATTTTGAAAGTTATTGATGTCATGCGGTAAATATGCTTGTTTTTTTAATAGTTGGATGTACTAACTTACACTGTGGTATAGTCTATTCCAAGCGTTTATTTATGCCTTTAAACTATTAGAATTGTTTTTGAATGTCCCATCAAAATTATTGTGTATATAAAGATGAAAAAAAAAGCAAAACTTGCGTATGGTTTAACCATATGATTATTAATCGATGGAGGTAGAGAATCGAAACGAAACCGAAGAAATACTAGCTGATTGTTTTGTTGCTAATAATTAAAGAAAAGGCAATACAACTTGTCTTTTATAATCATTTGAACGCTAATTATTCATGTTTTTTGATTTTTTTAAATAACATAGTTGATTTTAACTAATTTACAAGCTGATTTTGTGAAAATTCTAAAACATATTAAACGGATTATTAACAGATTGCTTTGTGTTTTTTCTAATTACTTGCACACAACAATACTTTACTAAGAACTGCATCAATCCGTTTTACTAAAATTGATGAAACATTTTAACCAGTTTGCTGGTATAAGTTTGAAAATATTTTGTTTTTATCTCAAACCTTGTGATAACTTTTTGATTAAAAAGGTTTTATTTATTACTAAATAAATTTCATTGAATTACTGAAATCTAAATTTTTTTGGTAATTTTGAGGTTTAACACAGCGTTTGTTAGAATAGAACAAACATTGAGAATAGCCTTAAAGAATCGCAAATTCATTATTTTGAAATAATAAGTTACCGGTACCATAGTTTGAAAAAGTTCACTTTTTTTAATTAAATTGAGCATTTTTTGCTTTGCCTTTGTAAAGTTTTTGTGTAAGAAGACGAAAATCAAAAAATGAAAATATTGTAATTTCATCTCAATTGTTGTCACCAGGGATATACATTAAATGAAGTTTATTAGTTCAACTGGTGGGGCAGAAAACTTTTTCGCCAACGTTTCGATAGGCGATGCTCAAGGCATGTACTGCCTATCTTCGTCAGGGCTAGAATGCAAAGTGAAAAACAAGCACACGATAGATGCGAAAAATTACGTCACAAGTGAATCATACGTTAACGCAAAAATTATAACAAATTGTAAGCGAAAAACTGACAGATTGGCGGAGCGTGAAAAAACAATAATATTACGTCATGTGGTTTGAAGTAGAGTTGCCGAATAAATGCTAGGGAACTTGTCATTTTGCTTATCATTCATAGTGTTGGGAATTTGGTTCATGAAATACGACTCGATAAAACGGCGTTTTGTGAAGTCAAGTTCGAAATCTAGAATTTTAGCGTTGGTCCAATCCATGGAATGTTCGTTGTCAAAAACATGCTTAGTTAGTGCTGACTCATCGGATCGTAGATGCCGAATGTCTGCTAAGTGTTCTTTTTTGCGGATGGAAAAACTGCGTTTTGTTTCGCCAATGTACGAGAAGTCGCAGTCATGGCAAGGAATTTGATATACTGTACTGCTCCTTGTATCAGGGTCCACTGAGTCTTTGTGATGAGCGAGTTTCTTGCCAATGGTGTTGCACGGTTTTAATACGGTTTTAACATTATGGTTAGACAAACAACGCCGTATTTTTTCTGTCAATCCGGGGTAGTATGGTATAGTGGCAAAGCCTTTGAATTGTTGTTCTGTGCGGTTTGAAGGTTTCTTGATGAGGGTCGTGTTTGGGTACAAGGTCAGTTTTAAAGTATCTTTTACGTGCTTGATTTCATTTTGACGGTTTTTCGTGGTAGAGCAAAGAGCATTGGCCCGGTCAATTAGTAATAGTACTACGGATTGTTTGTGTTCCAAAGGATTGTTAGATCGAAAGTTTAAATATCGGTTGCTGTTGGTTGGTTTTCGGTAGACTAATGTGGAGAATTTGCCATGTTGATTTCGTTGGACCAGTGTGTCTGAAAAAGGAAGTGTGTGGTCGGCTTCTTTTTCGATTGTGAATTTGATTGAGTTTTCAATCGTATTTAAATGATCCAAAAAAATCTTCAACCGAGTTTTTGTGGATTATGACGAAGGTGTCATCTACATAGTGTTTCCAGATTTTTGGTGGCGAGTGGAATGTCGACAGGGCTTCAAATCGCAAAAAGCCGGTTAGAAGCTTTGGGCAATTTGGAAGAAATCACTTCTTGGTCAGTAGAGGATATTTGCAAAGGCCTTCAAATTTGCTTAAATGCTACCAACTTAACCTTTCGAAGAAAACACTACAAACAAATTTTTGGCACGGCAATGGGCTCCCCCGTTTCTACTGTGATCGCCAACCTATTCATGGAAGATGTTGAAAAAAGAGCCCTGTCGACATTCCACTCGCCACCAAAAATCTGGAAACACTATGTAGATGACACCTTCGTCATAATCCACAAAAACTCGGTTGAAGATTTTTTGGATCATTTAAATACGATTGAAAACTCAATCAAATTCACAATCGAAAAAGAAGCCGACCACACACTTCCTTTTTCAGACACACTGGTCCGACGAAATCAACATGGCAAATTCTCCACATCAGTCTACCGAAAACCAACCAACAGCAACCGATATTTAAACTTTCGATCTAACAATCCTTTGGAACACTAACAATCCGTAGTACTATCACTAATTGACCGGGCC